>JAJLZM010000194.1:0-194537 GCA_030572235.1 Ambrosiozyma kamigamensis | reverse complement strand
AGTGCAGTAATCATTACACCGATTGAAAAGATTGAACAAAGCCATCTTCAAATTCATCAGAATCAACATCAACATCTTCTACATCAGAGTCATCCAAATAATCATCCACATCTTCAAGATTAGCACCGTCTTCATCTTCAACATCATCGTCTGATTCTGATTCTGGTCCAGAGGAAACATAGTGAACATGTTTAACAACAGGTCTTATAACCATTTTAGGAACAGAAACAGTAGGTGAAATATTAACAACAGAAACAGCTTCATCTTCAACAGTAGCTTCTCCAACAGCGGCATCTTCAACAGTGGCATCTTCATTATCTTCATCTTCGGATTCAGAAGAAATATACTGAACAGCTTTACCAGATCTTGCACCAATAAAGTCAGAAACTAATCTCTGCTTTTTTTCCTCCTTCAAAAGATTACAATTTGCCAACATTTCAAAGTTCTGTTTTAAAGTATTAACAATAGCAGGATCTACACCATATAACTTTAAGATCTCTTTATTTCTAACTAAGGTTTCTATATTACCAGCCCAATTCTTCAATGATTTTCTAAATTCTGAAATAGGAACATCTCCTTTCCAACTTGGCATTGTAATTTTTGGTTTTGGTCTTTCAACAGTATTTTTCATAGTTGAAATAATGGAATCCATCGATGGTTTCATATCATTGTCTAAGCACTCTTCATAATCTTCTTTATCTTCAAGAAGGAATTGCGTGGTTGCTTCAATTGAATTTTCTGTTAGAAAAGTATAATTCTTTTCAATGTCTTTATTGACAGCTTCTATAAATGCAGAGTCTTCAAGTAAACCGGTAATAAATTGGTTAAAATCTGAAAGGTCATCCTGAGAAGTTGATTCAGCAATAGTATCTTCATTTTCTTCAATTGAAAGACCAGCTTTTTTCCAACAATTGACGATGGTTGATGATTTAATCTCTCTAGTTGCAAAAGTTGCATATTTTAAAGCAAGACAAACTTTCAAATCTAAACATTCTGACAAAGATTTCTTTTTCTCACTAGGATTTCTTTTAACCTCTTCAACGTTCTCAAGATATTTTTTATAACCTCTTCTCATTATCAATTTCATATAGATTGATTTGAAACTAGCGATGATACCTTGGTCTAGCGGTTGAAGCATTGATGTTGTATTAGGAGGAAAATACAAGAACTTGATTTGCTTTGGAATGTACATTTCTTCATCTTCTTTTAATTCAGCAACAAAGTCTTCAGGATGCTCATTTTTAACAAAATCAGCAGCTAATGCAAAATTATCAACAGCTAAATAATGACCTTTGAAATTGTCTAAAGTAAGTAAAATTTCTCTTTTTTCATGAAACAACTTATTATCTAACCTTTTGATGATTTTGGTGAATATTGTTCTGGTCATCCATGCCCTTGTATTGTAATAATAATGATAAAGTTCAGTAGGACCTAAAGGACCAAACCCTCTTGGTTTTTCAGCATTTCCAATGAAAATGATTTCTTTCTTTGTACCAGCCATATTAACAAAGAAAGTAACTGTGATTCTCTTCTTTGATTGTTTATCACCTTGTTTTAAGTTAGATTTAAAAGATAATCCTCTATTCTTTCTACCAGCAAAGAAAAAACTACTTTCGTCCATATTCTCAATGTTTTCAGGATCATAATCTTGCATAACCTTCAATATATGTTTTCGTTTTTCATTAACCAGCTCTTCATCGACAGAATTACCTTCACCGTGTCTAACCATCATCTTGAGATTCATTCTATGCTTAACTGATTGAATTACACCTCTACCAACAACTCCACCAGCTTTTTTAAATTTCTCATATTCATCAGGGTGTTTCTTTAAAGCAGCTACAACAACTTCACTGATAATATCTTCACTTAATAAAGCCTTTTCAGATGTACAAAGCAAATTAATATAGATTTCTGCTGTTTTACAGCTTTCTGGATATAGCTTATAATTAGCAACTCGTTTTTGGGAAGCAATATAAGGATCTTTATCAATCATCTTCTTATTGTTTTCATGAGACTTAATCCATCTTGAAATATTGGTTTTTGATAATTTAAAAGGTAAAGCTAGTCTCAATTCTTCAACAAATCTTGCTTGATTATACTGTTTTTGCTTCTTGAATTGATCAACAATAAATACTTTTTCTCCAATCTGAGCTTGTCTTTTACCCTTCGATAAAAGGGCTTCAACTTCTTTGGTTAAAGGTTTTGGAATATTTAAATAAGCATCAACAGCTTTGAACTCTTCTAAAACAACTTTAAAAATTGGATTGATCTGAGGAGGTAGTTTCTTCTTTGGTTGAGGAGCCATCTTAGTGTTTGTATGATTAAAAAAAGAAGAGAAAAGGAAGTAAAAGAGTTACAAGTGACAAACAATTTCATTTTACAGGACCTTTTTACGTGTTTCGTGATGTTTTTATTCAATTTTATATGTATATTAATTACAGTAATTGATTAACTTATAATGTTTTGAACTTTTGATATCGATATCAAATTTAATTTACCCCGTGCGGCAGTGCACTGCCTTTTTTCGATTTGCTCAAGTTTATTGTTTATTACAGTGCGATGATATCGATATATCATACTAATCATAGTTATACTGAATGGATAATATTGGATATATTTCTGATTATACTGGTCTTCAAATTTCAATGTTATCCTGTATAACAGTCAAACAGGACCATTCACATCTCTGCACCTGCTCCGCCGCCTTAAGTGATTCGGCCGGATATCAAGTATGATATTAACTCCTAATTCCGATGATATTTTCCATATAAAAGATGTCATTCATTTTCATTTTCATTTTCATTTTCTAACTTGTTGTTACTACATCTTCTTTTACTATATTATTTCAATTTAATTCAAATTACAATATGGCAAACTCTAAATCTCAATCTCAAGAACTATCTCCAAGGAGAAGAAGAAAGTCTTCTGTTGGTAGAATTGCATTAGGTGATACAAGTGTTTATGCTTTTCAAACTATGCAAACAAGAAAAGAAGCTAAGTCTACTGAAGAAAGGCAAAAGTTAGAAGTTAATGAAACTTATGAAGATGTTACTGATAGAGAATTATTCAAGAAAGCTTTAATCTTATTAAAAGTTTTTTGTTATAGACATACTTGGTTCCCGCCTCTATTCATCATCTTGTTTACTTATTCATTATATTATTTATCCAATATACCAGAAGCTTCTGATTTCTTTAAAATGTTCTTTGAAATCTCTTATGAAATCCCAGATACTGAACCAAAATTATATGGTAAAGGTTGGAAAGATTATGCATTTGTCTTTAATATGATGATTTTCTTCACTTTTTATAGAGAATTCTTAATGCAAGTTATATTAAGACCAATGGCGTTATATTTTGGTATTAGAAGAGAATCAAAAGTTAAAAGATTTATGGAACAAGCTTATTCCGTGTGTTATTATGGTGTTACTGGACCTTGGGGTTTATATATTATGAAACAAACTCCATTATGGTATTTTAATACAACTGCTTTTTATGAAAATTATCCTCATAAAACCCATGAATTTATGTTTAAATTTTATTACTTGTTTCAAGCTGGATTTTGGGCACAACAATCTGCTATTTTATGTTTACAATTAGAAAAACCAAGAAAAGATTTTAAAGAATTGGTTTTCCATCATATTGTTACAATGTCATTGATTTTCTGTTCTTATAGATTCCATTTTACTTGGATTGGTCTTGCAATTTATATTACAATGGATATCTCAGATTTCTTTTTAGCTCTTTCAAAGACTTTAAATTATTTAGATTCAATCGTTGCTCCTCCTCTCTTTATCGGATTTGCTTTCATTTGGTTCTATTTAAGACATTATCTAAACATTAAAATATTATATTCTATCCTAACTGAATTTAAAACAATTGGTCCCTTTGAATTGAATTGGGAAGATGAACAATATAAATGTTGGATTTCTCAACCACTTGTTTTCACCTTGATATTCCTATTACAACTTGTTAACATATTTTGGTTTTTCTTAGTTCTAAGAGTTATATATAGATTTCTTACTCAAAATGTCGCAAAGGATGATAGATCTGACTCTGAAGAAGAAGAAGTTCAAGCCGATAAAATGCCTATCTACAAAGATTGAACTGCCATTTCTTGTCTATAGCTGTTCTTGTGGTGCATATATCCTATCGTCCACTATTGAACTTTCTTTTTTACTATTTTGTTATTCAGCCATTTGTTTTTGGCAACTTTTTGCTTCTGTTTAGTTCCTTTGATGTATTTCAATTGCTTAACACACTTCATACATTTTCATACACTTTACCTTGCTTAATATTTTACACCTCATACATTTCACTTTACTTGGTTTATGTTTCTCTTTTTCCCACTGAAATTAATAATTTTTCTTCATTTCATTTTTGAGAAACCTCCCTTTTTCATTACCAAGGAAAAAACTTAATATCTTATTAATTTTTAATATTTAATATCTTAAACCCTTTTATAGGTTCTTCTTTAATAATCACCCATTTAATATATATATTTTAATTTTAATTTTAATTCCTTTAATATATGCTAAAAATTATATTTTGTAATATATAAAAAGTATTTACAGAAATGAAATAAAAAATAAAATAAACAGGAATTCTTATATTGAGACAGAGGATGAAAACTACTAATTAAAATCATCACTAGCTGTTTCATCATCTTCAGTGTAATCAATTTCTGTATTTAGTCTATCAATTTCTTCATGATCAAGAGCCGAAGAATCTAGAACATCAATGTCACTAGAATTATTTTCGAAAGATTCATCTAAATCTAAATCATTTTCATTTTCAAACAAATCATTTGGTTCTAAACCTAGCTCAGCTTTATATTCAGCAACCTTTTCTAATCTTCTGTTGTAACCAATTTCACCAGCCTTAGCTAAAACACCACAAATTAAATTAGTTGCTCTAATTGAATCATCATTTGCAGGAATTGGATAAGTAACCAAACTAGGGCTACAATTAGTATCGACTATACCAACTGTTGGAATACTTGATTGTAATGCTTCTTTTAATGCAACTCTAGCTTCTAATGGATTTAAAACAACAATTAAATCTGGTTTAATAACCTTCTCCAATTCATCTTTAGATAATGTTCTACCAGTTGGAACATCACCTAAATCTAATTCTCTTCTTGGTTTTGGATTTTGTAGTGAATTTGTAATGGTACCTGGAACCCATTTACGTGTAACATAATAACCATTACATCTTCTAGCTGCTTCTTTAACAGATCTTAATTGACCTTCCTTTAAACCTAAATATAAAATTAATCCACCATTTTCAGCAACACCTTCAACAACTTTAGCTGCTCTTTTCAGATAATTAATTGTAATATCTAAATCAATTATATGAATATCATTATACACACCATAAATAAATGGTTGAGTTTCATGATTCCAAAGTTTCACTGAATGTCCTAAATGTGCACCTGAAGATAATAATTTAGAAACAGTTAATTGATTTGGGGTTGGAGGATTTGTAATTAGTTTATTTGGTCTATAAACCCTTTTAATATTGGCTCCTAATCTACCACTTGATGAAGCATGAAATTTTTGTCTAATTGCTAATTCAGATTGTGAATAAGGTTCTGAATTTGTAGATGGAATTAAATTTGGAAACTGTGATAATAAAGATGATGATTCTGAAATTTCTGATTTCAATTTATCTCTATTTAAATAAGCTTGAAATAATTCTTTAAATTTTTCAAAAACTATTTCATCTCTGTTTAATGTTGGCTTTGGAGCTGAATTTAATAAAGCTTCAAATTCACCTTTAGTCATCTGACTTATATGTTCTATAGCTGTTGATGTGACATTATTATATTTACTTGGTGGGTATGTTTCTGTTGTCTGTGGGAGTTGGGGTTCTTGTGATAATTCAATTGAATCAAGATCAGGCTTTTGCTCAACATTTGAACCTGTTGTCGACTGAAATCTCTTATTTTGCAAAGAGTATATGAATCTCTTGTTTGCAAATCTTGCAGATATGGTCCTTATTGAGCTCATGATTATTAAAGGATTCTGTAATAGGCCTAGTCAACCCACTAAACCCAGATATATTTCGATATTTATTCGTCCAATAAAGAAAAAATTCTACCGTCTGTAAATCCTTACACCACTCACTTCGCCACTGCGGCTCTCTCTCCAGCCTCAAAAATTAACCATCATATTCGAGCGTATAGCTATCCTATTTGAGAATTTTCCAAAAAAAATTGATTTTATTTGACTATACATATGATCATGAAATCTGTAAATCATATTCTAAAAAATATCGAAAGTATAATAATAGAGTATAAAAAAAGGAATACACATATATATGTAAAGTCTTAAAAAATCCAATTCATGATTTTTGCCCATTTACTTGGTTCTGTACCAACTTCTTCATTCAAATTTGCATAATATTCACGTTCATGTTCATCAATCTCAGCTAAACCAGTGAATAGATCAGCCTCTTCTGGTTTAACAAATTTGGTTTTCTTAAAAAGTGTCCAGAAAACAAATAAAATAATATTAACAAAAATCATTAAATAATAATACAAGAACGATTCAATATCAAATTTTGGAATAAAAGCTTGACAACCAAGAAATGTAATAATTATTCCCGTTGAAAATAAACCAAAGAAAGCAGGATATGGTTGTAATCTAGTAAGCCAAGTTTGTAATGGCATTGAAAATCTATCAACATTTTGCACTTTACAAGCTCTGTAGAAATGTAAATAAGTAATCATCATATAAAAGTAATTAAGAACTTGACTTCCGGTAGCTAAATTAATCATCCAATCCAAAGCAGTGGTGCCAGTACTTCCTAATTGCATTAAAGCTAAACATGCAAAGGCTGTAGACATCATCAAAGCAGCTGCTGGAACCCCATTATTAGTAGTGTAAGTAAAAATTTTAGGAGCCAAACCTCTTCTTGCAAGACTAAATAAAGCTCTAGAGGAGCAATACATATAACTATTACCAGTACTAAAACTAGAGGTAATACAAATTGCATTAATAAGATTTGGCAAGAATTTGATTTTCATATTTGTTATTGCAATAACATAAGGGGAAACATTTGCACCCGCAGCTCCATTAGTAATAGCAGCAACTAAAGTGGGATCATCTTTATTAAGTAAACAACCCACAGACATAGCACCTAAAACATAAAAAACCCCTAATCTATAAATAATTGATTTGAATGCTCTGGGTAAAACTACTCTTGGATTTACTGCTTCACCAGCAGTTTGACTTAAATATTCAGCAGCTTTAAAAATATTGAGTTGTTAAAAGTTAGTATCATAAAAACAAGAATATAATTTATTTTTTAAAAAAATATTAATTAATTATACTTACCAACTTCTGTAAAAACAGCTTTCAAATAAGCTGCCCAAAAAGCACTTGCTCCACTTCCTAGATATTTTGGGAAAGCATTATGAATACCTTCAAAGTTTCTAAAACCAAATGCATCATGTTGTGGATTTCCACCAACCATTGTAATAAATGTAAAAAACAATAAACCAATTGCTAAAATTAACTTGAAGATAGATAAAATGAATTCAGATTCACCAAAATACTCCACTGCAAAAATATTAAGTAAAAGGTAAACAGCAACTTGAGGTAAAAAGGCAGCAACTGGACTATATGATTCTGTCCAAAAATGGATTAGTGAATTCACGGAAATGATCTCAAATGGTATATATAATGACACCATTACCCAAAAGTTATAGCCCGCCGCTACCTCCGACGACTCGTGAACAAACCTACCAGCATGTGTAATAAATGGAGAATCAACGGGTAAATAACAGACCAATTCACCAATTGTTAGAGTACAAATGTAAATAACAAAGGCTTGAATAGTGAAAGCAACCAACAAATTACCAGGTCCACCATATTGCAATCCAGTTCCAATGGTAACAAAAAGAGCTGTACCAATAGAACCACCAACTGCTATTAAATTAATCATTCTTGGTTTCAAACGTCTTTTAGTATGACCTCCCAAACCACCAATTTTTTGTTCTTGAATAGATGTTAATTCAACAGTAGCATTGTTATCTTTCTCTTCATTGTGATAAGAAGGTATTGAATTCTCTTCATAATCCTCTGAATTTTTTTTTTTCTTTTGGAAAAACATTTCTTGATATGGGAATTCAGTAATAATTAATTGATGTTTCTCAAGAGTCAAAACTGGGAAATGACATTGAATTTATAATCAGATACTAAAGTTCAGATCTCTGGATAAATAGAGCAGCAGGGCCAGGCTTATCATATCAATCACTATATCTGTTGATAACTTAGATTCATAACTTCATATATATCTCTTTCTTTGATGGAAAAACAGTGAATCTGATAAATAATCATACCTTTCTAATATAAAGTGGCAAGGAAAACCACAAGCTGTATCTTTTCATACATTCTTCAATAGAAATATAGGAATATAGGTGTATTCACAGAATCACGGATAGACCAACTAAAACAAGTTTACGTTTTTTTCTTCAACTTTTTCAAGAAACCCGTGCACTAATAGCGTAGCGCTTAATTTTGGTTTCAATATTTCGAGGAGAGATAAACATGATAATAATAATCAAGGAATCAAGGAATCAAGGATATATATAGCAGCTGAGAGCGAGCTGATCGACGGTTTGATTTGAATTTTGATTACTGATTACTGATTGCTAGCTCAATTAATTGAATCGAATTGAATTGATTGTATAATTTGATTATTACGTACTTCAAAAACGAAAATGGTCGCTTAATTAATGAGCTGAAAAATCAAATGCACGTGACCTTAACTATGTGTTTGATCACGTGTTGAGCCTCACCACCTCAATAAATTAGACGACCAAGCTTCGTCGTTGATTTTGATTTTGAGTATATTTAATTACGTACTAATTGGTCAATTATTTAAATTTATTTTAGATACGTTTAGAATATTAATTTTGCAACCAAAATAATTAACAACACAGAAACCACAGAAACTCTGAGTTCATGCGTGGTCTAGTTACATGTATATAACTTTCTCTGCCTTCTCTTAATTCTAGAAAAAGTTGATGATGTATAATGATGTATAATTAAAAACGTTAATTTGTCATGTCTTAGAAACGTTTCTTGCGTTTCTTGGTTTCGGAAAATTTAATAATTCTAATTACTCCTTTAAAAAGAACATCGATCCTATATAAATTAAAAAAACCTATCCGTAAAATGATTCCGTATATGATAAGATATCAATGATATCAATGATCAATCGATGAATAATCAATAATCAATGATGATGACATATATATAATCCTAGCTAACTACGTAGCTAGTACTATACAAAATAACTAGTTATATTAACAAATATGGCCATACAGACAACGGGCTATTAATTATATTATATCCTACTTATCATGTAAAATCACTTTTTAATTCAAAATAAATAAATAAAAGATTACATATATACTACGTATGGTAGGTAATAAATATAAAAAAGAGTAGTACTATATAAGCATTGAGCAAAAATCAACACTTGTAGAATGAATCCCTAGCAAACCAATACGTAGCTAATTAAAAAAATGCAAAGTTTTGTATAACTGAAAGAGTAAAAAGAAGAAGAAAAAAAAAGTAATAAGCATTATATGTAGCTCATAACATAAAATAGAATAAGCAAATCAAAATGAAAAAATAATAATCAAGAAATGGATAATATGAAAGGACTAAACAGGAAAATGCTCTAGAAGGAAAAAAAATTATATGTGAATCAGGTGGAAAAAAAAGTTTATATTAATTTATCGAAATAGATTTTATAATTATAAATAATTGTTTAATTGTTTAACTTATATATAAGGTTAATATGTTTTTATTTCTAGTTCTTAACACCAAATTGTTTTTCAACATTTGAAATAATACCATCAACACATCTTGGATTAGCTAAAGTACTTAGATCTCCTAAACCACTTGCTTCACCACTTGTAATTTTTCTTAAAACTCTTCTCATGATCTTACCTGATCTAGTCTTTGGTAAATCATCAACAACTATAATTGTTTTTGGAGCAGCAAATGGTCCGATGACACTTCTAACGAGCAGACGGAGTGCTTTTCTTAATTCTAATAAAGAATCATCATCAATTTCATCAGTTGTTTTTAATTGAACAAATGCAACGACAGCTTGACCAGTCAAGTCATCATGAATACCAACAACAGCAGATTCACTAACTTCTTGATGATCCAACAGAACTGATTCAATTTCAGATGTAGATAATCTATGACCTGAGACATTAACAACATCATCAACTCTACCTCTAATCCAGTAATAACCATCATGATCTCTACCAGCACCATCACCTGTGAAATAATAACCTGGATATGGTTTTAAGTAAGTATCAATATATCTATGATGATTTTTATAAACAGTTCTAGCCATTGATGGCCATGAATCTCTAACAGCTAAAACACCTTCAACATCATTTCCTTCTAAAACTTGACCAGAAACAGGATCAATTATAACAGCATCAATACCAAAGAATGGAAGAGTAGCAGCACCAGGTTTAGTTGGAACACAACCAGCTAATGGGGCAATCAGATGAGATCCTGATTCTGTTTGCCAATAAGTATCAGCAATATGACATAAAGATTTACCAATTTTTTCATCATACCATTCCCAAATTTCAGCAGCAATTGGTTCACCGACAGAACCTAAAGTTCTTAAAGAAGATAAATCATATTGATCAATAAATTGTTCACCAGATTTCTTTAATAATCTTAAAGCGGTTGGAGCAACATAGAAATGTGTTGCTTTATGTTTTTCAACAATTTTCCAGAATCTACCAAAGTCTGGATAAGCAGGAGTACCTTCAAAAACAATAGTTGGAACACCTAAAGCTAGAGGACCATATAAAGAATATGTATGACCAGTAATCCAACCAACATCACCAGCAGTAAATAAGACATCTTCAGGTTGTAAATCAAAAACATATTTAGTAGTCATTGCAGCATCTAATAAATAACCACCAGTACAATGAACAACACCTTTTGGAGCACCAGTTGAACCAGAGGTATATAACATAAATAATGGATCTTCAGCATTAACTGGAACAGGAGCTAAATAACTTGGGAATTTTTCAGTTTCTTCATCCCAATAGAAATCTCTACCTTCTAACATTGGAATTTCTGGGTTACCAGTTCTTTTATAAACTAAAACTTTTTCAACAGATGGACATTCTTTTAAACCTTCATCAACAATTTTTTTATTATTAATAGTTCTACCACCTCTTTTACCTTCATCACAGGTGATAACAGCTTTACAACCAGCATCAGAAACTCTGTCTTTAATTGAACCAGCAGAGAAACCAGCAAAGATAACAGAATGGATAGCACCTAATCTTGCAACAGCTAACATGGCAATTAAAGCTTGAGGAGTCATTGGTAAATAAATTGCAACAGTATCACCTTTTTTAATACCCCAAGATTTTAAAACACCTGCAACCTTAGAAACTTCTCTTAATAATTCACCAAAAGTTAATTTGGTTGATTCAGCTTCATTATCAGCTTCAAAAATAATAGCAGTTTTATTTGGATTAGCAAAAGCATGTCTATCAACACAATTAAAACTTGCATTTAATTCACCACCAACAAACCAAGCAGAATCACCATTTTCTAAACTACCAGTTTTAACTTTATAAAAATCTTTATCCCAAGATAATAATTCTTTTGCTTTTGGACCCCAAAAACTTTCAGGATCTTCAATTGATTGTTTATATAATTTATGATATTCATCAATGGAACTTAAAGATGGGTTTGGTTGTTTATCAAAAAAGGCTTGAGGGGTTGGTCTAGCTTTAATTTGATTGGCTTCATGGACGACCTCATGAATCTTAGTATTTAAAGGCATTTTTGAAATTTCTAATTTAGTATTAAGATCTCTTGAAAAAAAAAGGGTTGATTTGAAGAAGAATTAAGGGAGAAGTATGAGAAAGTGACTTTTTTAGAAGAGGAGAGGATGATACCAATTGGATGAAGAAGAAAGGGAGGGGAGTAGGAAAGGAAAAGAGGAAAAAAGGGAAAAAAGGTTGAAATTGTGAAAATGTTGAAGAGATCGAGTTCTCGTTTAGTCGTCACTAGCTACTATATAAAGGACAGTACATCCGCGCTAAGGCTGGCCGGGGTTGCTCGCGGTTAGGGAGGGCACTGTGATGAGTCCATGGGGGTCATGTTTGGTGTCTCTAGAGAGCTGGAGATTCCTAGAACACAGTGGTGTGGATGGTGTGGACAGTGGGATGGTGGGATGAAGTGTGTGTTTGGAGGAAAGAACAGAGATTAGAAGAGAGAGCGAAGGGAAGAAGAAAGAAGAATCCGTTTCCCCATCATAAAACTGGATCGGTGGACAGGATTACTTTGGTTACTTATATAGGAGAAAAGGTCTCTTATCAGTTTCTGTCATGCATAAACACTGTGTTTGTTACGTGCAAAGACGTGGGAATGGTGGGATGTTTGAGCTGGTCAAAAGTAAACCTGTATATGTTGTTGAGCTTACTTTGCTGTCTTTTCATTGGCTGATTGTTGTCCAGTTTTCCATTTCTTTCCAACATTTTTAGAAATCTGTTTTCTCTTTTTGTTGGACCAATTGGCAATCGTAATCTCGCGTCGATTTTAGAAACGGTCGATCGTCCCCATCTAGATCTAATTTTGGTGATCATGATATGGTTTCTGTACTTTTCTTACACACAGCTATATATAGTTATTATTGTTGTTCATCATATACTATAGCTCTATTATTCAATTCACGGGATGCCATATTAATTCTTAGTGCAAATTGACCCAACATGGAGCTTTTTCTCTTTCTCTTTATAGATTTTGTCAAATTGATAAAAATAGTTATTAATAACTAAGTATGATTACCTTACAAATTACAGTATTAAAAAAAAAAAAACTCATCATTACTTCTTTATTATACTCATGATAGATGAAAAACGCATCTTATGAAAAATTAAATGATTTACTCATTCTTTGTCAATGGAATATCAGTTTATGAAAGCAATTAATTTGAAAATATATCTTTTTAAATTAAAGTATGATTTTAATTTTAATTATCAATTAATATAAACAATTATAAATTAACAACAATGTATATAGACATTATAACTTAAAATAGAATAAATTCAAGTATAGAAAAACAGAAAGATGGAGAAAGGAAAAGTTATTATAATTAAAATGTGAAAAGATGGAAATCAGCTAGGAAATGTCATTCCATTTTAAATATTAATTATTGGATACAAGTTTCACCATTTCAACAATATAATTCTTTACTTTATATTACTTTGCAACTAACAATTATATCATATCCTGTAATTTTGAAAATCGTGGGAAACTAGTAGTGGGCTTAAAATTAAAATTGTGGTGTATGGAAGTAAGTAACTAAGAATTCAATTCAAGTAGTTATAACCGTTATATTATAGTAGGAGTTGTTCAACTACTTTCAGGTTGCATAATATTGATTTTTCTCTCTATACTGTATATATATAGAGTAACTCTATCACGTTTCTTGTTCTAGCTTATTTGACCAAATGCTTTCGATTGCTCAGGCAATTCGTCTGTACGACAGTTTTAGACGTCCTTATCTAGTGCTAGTTTGTATAGCTGTGTTCACAACTTTCTGTCGACTATACTTGCCGACAGGCCATTACCCGGCCATGTTCCAGCTGGTGCACTGGTGCTCGGATGTGGTTAGTTACGACAAACTCCGTCTCCATTTTCTATATCTTTAACTCCTGAGCTCAGTCTGCTCCTTAACATTGAATTGATAGCTAGTATCACCGGATACCAGACGAGAGACGTGCACAGTACAGACCATGCTGGTCCATGCATTATGGAATTCCCAAGTCTAACGAACGGTCCTAGCAGCTCAGCTCGACAATATTCCAATTCGCTTCGACAACAATCCTCAATTCGTTTCTCCAAAATATAAGAGAAAGGCAACATAAGGACACCATTTTACCACAACTGCATCACATCCGTACAACTCCCCAGTATTCTGCTGACTTTCAAGCTATAGTAGCATCTCTTTGACTAGACTCTTTTGTTTCCGTCTTCAATTGTTTACCAGTTTTCCTCTATTTCAAACTGCTGTCATCATCAATCAAAGGGGTTACTTTATCATACGGCTTATTTTCACTTTTTTCATTCAACGTACTGTTTCAAAGACCTATAATATAAATTTACATCAAATACATTTTCAATAGATATTAGAAAGTATTTTTACTTCATTACATATTATATTACTTCACTTTCTCTATTCTATAAATTTGTTGAACAACGGTACTGTTATATATATCACTCATTTTATTCCATTGATTATTTTTGTTCATTTTATTTATTTAATAATCTTTCAATATGTCCTATAATGATTCTAACTCTCCATTCTTGAGAGCTGATCAGCAGCAACAATGGGATCAAAGAAATATTGCTCCAAATATTATTGTTAGTGGTAGTAATAGACCAAGGTCTGGCTCCATGAAGAGTCATCAATATCAACCTCAACAACAACAGCCAACTCAACAACAACAACCAAATTTATTACAACAACAACATTCGTATTCTACAAATGCTGCACCAGCTACTCCTAGAATGCTAAGAAATGCATCAAGTTCAAATCATATGGTTGATGAATATATTGCTGCAGCCACTAATGATCCAAGTATAATGGTTGGTGTCCAGAGGACTCCTTCTTATAAAAGACGTTCTGGTAATTATAATACAATTAATAATAATAATAATAATCAACAACAACCTCAATATTCTACTCCTCGTAGAATCAATGATCAAGATCCAAATAGATTATTACCAGGAGTTGATTTTAATGATAATAATGGTGCACCACCTCTATCACCAACTCTTTCCAGAGCTAGAGATCAGGGTACACTTTTAAGATCCAATTCACAATCAAGTAGTAAAACTCAAGAATTTAGAAAAGCTCAACTTCGACAACAACAAGCTAGACAACAACAGCAACAACAACAACAGCAGCAACAGCAGCAACAACAACAGCAGCAAGTCAGACAACAACAGGAGACAAATCAACAATTTCATAGAAAAGCAATTGGTGATTGGGATTTTGCCAAAACAATTGGTGCTGGTTCAATGGGTAAAGTTAAATTAGCTAGACATAGATTAACTAATGAGATTTGTGCTGTTAAAATTATTCCAAGAGCTGCTAAGATATGGCAAAGACAACATGCCAATGATCCAATAAGTTCTAATCCATCTTTAAATGCTAAGAAGAAAAGAGAATTTGAAAAAGAAATAGCTAGAGATGAAAGAACCATTAGAGAAGGTGCATTAGGTCGTATTCTTTATCATCCATATATTTGTAGATTATATGAAATGTTTCCAATGACTAATCATTATTATATGCTCTTTGAATATGTTTCTGGTGGTCAAATGTTAGATTATATTGTTTCTCATGGTTCATTAAAAGAACGTCATGCACGTAAATTTTGTCGTGGTATAGCATCAGCATTAGATTATTGTCATTCAAATAATATTGTTCATAGAGATTTAAAGATAGAAAATATTATGATTAACAAAAATGGTGAAATTAAAATTATTGATTTTGGTTTATCTAATATGTTTGATGGTCAACATTTATTAAAAACATATTGTGGTTCATTATATTTTGCAGCACCTGAATTATTATCTGCTCATCCTTATATTGGACCTGAAGTTGATGTTTGGTCATTTGGTGTTGTTTTATATGTTTTAGTTTGTGGTAAAGTTCCATTTGATGATCAGAGTGTTAGTGCTTTACATGAAAAGATTAAGAAAGGTCATGTTGAATATCCAGATAAATTATCAAAAGAATGTATTTCTTTATTATCTAGAATGCTAGTTGTTGATCCAACTAAAAGAGCTCCACTGCATGAAGTTATGGAACATCCATGGATGGTTAAAGGTTTTGAATGTCCTCCTCCAAATTATTTACCTCATAGAATTCCTCTTGAATTTCCATTAGATCCTGAAGTTATTAGAACTGCCGTTGAATATGAATTAGGAAGCAGTGAGAATCAAGTTGAACATGATCTTTCAATAATTTTAGATTCTGCTCAATATAAATTGGCATCAAATAACTGGTATCACAGAACTGAGGGTAATGATTATGATGCATCAATTCCTGATCCAACTATGGGTTTCCATCCTTTGGTTTCTATATATTATTTAATTGATGAGATGCTAAAGAGAAAGAAGATTAAAGAAGAAAGTAGCAGAAACAAACTACAACAAAAGCAAACACAACAACAATCACAACAAGCTTGTATAACTCCACAAATGTCTCAGAATTCTAACTTTAATAATAATCACCCAGTTTCAATTCAACAACCTCCTCAAAGAATACTTAGTACACCATCTGCTGATGAATATACTAAACAATTACAGCAACAACAACAGCAACAAAATCCACCTGTTTTACCTTTCCCTCAAGCAGCTTATACACCTTCTCATCAACAATCTGATACTATGCCTGCTACTCATATTCAAAAGAATCAAATTCGTGATGAATCAACACCTCCACCTCAGCAACAAGTTCCAGCTGAAGGTTTCTCCAATGCACTGTTTAGAAAACTAAGTGTTAAGAAGACTAGACAAGAAGCTACTGATGAATTGGCTCCTCTTGAAAGTAGAATTTCCGATCTGCATGTCAATACCAATACACGTATATCCAATAATGGTTCTACTAATGATTCAGTTCGTAGAGTTGGAAGTATGAAAGTTACCACAAAAGAAAAACAACAATTACAATTACCTCCATTGCCTGCTACATCAAGACAACAAATTCAACACCATCAACGTGCTGCTTCTGCTTATACTCCAAAATCATATATTCCAGATTTTGTTGAAAGACCACTGCCATCTACTACCATGAATAAACCAGTTGAAAAGAGTGCATCTGAATTAAGACAATTCCATCCAACTGCTAGAGCTAAATCCATGGGTCATACAAGAAAGCATTCATTAAATATTCCACCAAAGAGTGCTCATTTCAATACAGAGGATGCTCCACCTGTTCCAGCACTTCAAATTCCTTCTGCAAATGCTGCTGCTATGGATGATGGATTCTTTGATGATGTTGATATGGACGATGTTCCATTTGATGGTGATTATACTAAACCTAAAAAGAGACCAGCTGATGCAGATATTATTACACAATTTGATAACGCTCCTGCTGGTACAATGCCTTCAATTGAATATCCAAAGACTTTATTCCTTAAAGGTTTTTTTTCTGTTCAAACTACTTCTACTAAACCATTACCAATTATTAGATATGATATAATATCTGTTTTACCTCAAATGGGTGTTAAATTCACTGAAGTTAAAGGAGGTTTTATTTGTATTCATTATCCATCTATTGTTTCAAGTGATTATGCTAACCATCCTTTACCTGTTCCTCCAGTAACCTCTGTGACTACTCCAACTATTGGTAACGATGAGCAATTACCAAAAACTCCAACTTCTGATCTGAAATTTGAAAATATTAAGACCGAGAAATCCTCTGATAATGGTAACGGCAATGAAAGACTGACTTCTCCAAGTGAAACTTCTACACGTATAGCTGATTATAAGAGAACTTCATTATCATCCGGTAATTCACTCGAAAAAACTAGAACAGCCATTGGTAGTAACCCAGAAGATCATATTACTCCAGAAGCTGAAAAGACATCATTGAATTCAAATACTTCAACTCCATCTAAAGGTCATAGAAGAAAATTCTCGCTTGGTAATGGTTTATTGGGTTATAATAGAAAACCAAAGGATGTCAAGGATAAAGATAGATTATCAATATCAACTAATGTGCCACCAAATACTCAAGAATTATTTATTCCAACTACTCCTGCTCCTGCAAATTTAATACGTAGAATTAGTTCATTTGAAAGTTCTGAATCTGTTACATTTGATGGTCCTGTTGGTTGTTCTGATATGTTAGTGTCTAGTAGACTAGAGCAAGAAAATAGAGGCAATAGATTGAGCTCTGGACAAGTTTTAGGATTAAATGCACAACAAAGTGAAACGGGTCAAACTAGTAAATTACATTCTAGAAAGACACCATTGAAGTTTGAAATTCATATTGTTAAAGTTCCATTAGTGGGTTTATATGGTATACAATTCAAGAAGGTTAGTGGTAATACATGGCTGTATAAATCATTGGCAAGTGAAATTTTGAACAGATTGAATCTATGATTTTTACTTTACTTGATTAAATTTCCAGATTTGTGTTTTTAAGGTGTGCTATTGTGTGATCTAATATTCTTTGTAAGTTTTCAAAGAAAAAAAAAATTCATTCCTACCTTGTTGTATTCTTTATTTTTATTTTTCGTGCTATGATGATTTCAATGTTCGTTTTTTCATGCCAATTCCATTTATTTTTTGTTTTCATTTCATTTAATTTTCTATATAATTTTTTAATCATTTTGTTGCGTTACTATTTTGTTTTTCTGTTTTTTGTTTTTATATTCTTTTCTGAAAGTATACTTTTAGCTCATTCTATAATGATTTTTTGATTCCTTAGCTGCTCATCTACTTTTTTTTTTTACTAAAAGAATTTTTTATCATCTTTTAACTCCTTTTTTTTGAATTTTAATCTTTTGAAAATTTTCTTTTGCTTATTTTTTTAAAATTTTTTGTTTTTAATCATTGCCATTCCCTTTTTTTGTCTATATCTTTTCTCTTTTATCTATTTAACGACCATTTTTACTTTATATTTTTGTTTTATAAAGTTCAAATTGTAAGTCTTCTTTTAATATATAAATGTGTGTTTTTCCATCGTATATATGGGCGGTTCAATTTAATTGTATAAACCAGTGTCTTTTATAAAAAAAATGATAAAATTCGTTTTAAATGAATTAATTATAAACCTATTTGTATAGGATAAAAAATGCAAAAAAATAAGCTTTGCGTAAGACAGGGTTCGAACCTGCGACTTCTCACGAAGAGCAGATCTTGAGTCTGCCGCCTTAGACCACTCGGCCACTTACGCATGCTTAAACCAAAGTATGTCTTTAAAATAATACATCCTTCGATATGTATTACGTCAGCCCTTACGTAATCGGAATTTCAGCGAGTTAAATAGTTCAAAAACATGTGATTAGCCAGATTACTTTCTATTTCGAGCAGAGATTTCAACAATTTTGGGAAATAATGATACAACATTTTCTCTGTCGCAGGGACTGGTCAACTACTGAGAGCTATAGATTTTAAAATAGAAATCTGGGACAAACAGTCATTAGATACTATCTGTAAAACATGTTTGCTAAAGACTCAGAATTATACAAAATTTGTGTGAGGAGTTATTCAACGAAATGTACCACGACAGTCAAAATGTTGTAGCAAAGTTCCAAAATCCACAATTCGTGAACGCTTTTCGATTTTTCTCGGAATTCTGTCGGAATAATTGAGCTAGTGCATGGATTAGTTCAATGAACCCTTACATTGGATAAACGCTTTTCAGTTTTTGGATTTTTTCAGACGGAGTTACGTAATCACTGTCCCTCTGCTACCCCGCATGAGCCGCATTCTGACCTGATTTTAATCATATCAAATTGCAAATTAAATGAATAAATTAAATAAAAAGTTGAAGAAAAACAACGACAAAACAACAGTTTTTCCTTAGTGAAAGGAAATTATAAACATATGTTACGAAGATTGCTGGTTCTTAGAAGGCCTAGTATATTGGGATCAAAGCTTCGAAAAGTTCCAAAGTTATCTTCTCTATATCATTCGGATTCATCAAAACCAATTCAATTACAATCACAATCACATAGAACTACAGAAATAATAAATAATAATACTCCTTTAACACATGATGCTCAACATGATTTGGATGCAAATATGAACTCATTAAGTACCTTATTATCAGGTCTTAATAAAGATACATTGGCTGAATTAGTTAGACCTTTACTTCCACGTCCTGAACATATTGAACCATTAACAGAAGATCAAAGAAATCCAACTACTTTCCCATTTACTGAAGTATTTCCAAAGTTTCCTAAACATCCAACTATCAATGATTTAAATAAATTAATAATTCAATGTACTAGACAAAATTATAAAACTGAAGCTTTAAGTGTATCAGTTTATAAAATGGTATTATTATTATATGATTATATAACTCAACCAAGTTTTGTTACAAAGTATGCAAAACAATTAGATGAGGAAGTGATTCTTTATTTAATAGATTATTTAGCAATTAATGAAGATTATGCAAAATTATTTAAATTAAGAAGAGTTTATTTTAATACAAATCAAAAGAGACAAGTACAAGTTGAACATATTTTATTTAGACATTTAAAAGTTAGAAAATTAGGATATGAAAATTTATTTCAAAGATTACAATATATGATAACAAAAGGTTTAACATTAGATTCATATTTAATATTTCAAATTTATGAAAATTTAATTAATGAAACAGATAAATCAATGTTTTTAACATTATTAAGATTTAAAGAAATACCATTAACACCAATATTTGGATATGATTTAAAATTTTTAAATATTAAAACATTAGAAATTTTTGAACAATATTGTTCACATTATAAAATTGCAAATTTTTCAAAACAATATAAATTATTAAAATTAAGATTTTTTATTCAAAATGATTTAATTGATGATGCATATCAATTTATGAAAGAAAATAATATTTTAAAAATACCTAAAGATTTAATTAATATCTTTATTAAATCATCTTTAAAACAAAATAGATTAACTGAATTATGGTATTGTGTTAAATTTACAATTGGTTGGGATAGAGATAAAGCAATTCAAGTTATAGATCATTTATATCATACAAATCAAGTTTATTTTATATTACCATTTGTTGAATGTTTAAAAAAAGTTACAATTTTTGATATAGAAAGATATGCATGGGGTTTAATTTCAGAACATTTAAAAGAAAGATATGAAAAAGAACATGATGATGTTAATTATTGGTTATTATTACATGGATTAATTACATTAAATGATATAAATAAAAATTTTAAATGTAAACATTTTTTAAGAAAAGATATTCAAGATTATTTTTTAACAGTTTATAAATTAAAAATTCATCCATATCTTAGACCAGAAACTAAAGAACTTCATGAACTTCGATTTTTTTTTAGATATTTATATAATTGGAGAACATTTAATCCAATTTTTAATCTGAATTTAAATAATGAATCATTTATTTATATAGCAGGTTTATTTAATCCAATGTTAAATAATAATAAATCAAAAAATTTTAAAAATATTTTTGAAAAATCAATTACAATTGAAGAAGACGAATTATTAATTAATGAATTATTTAAAGAATTAAATAATGATGATATTAGAAATGATTCAGATTTTGTTGGTTTAAAATTATATTATATCTCATTATTTATTAATTATTATTCAAAAAATATAGATTTAGATAATTTATTAAAATTTATTAAAAGAATTGAATCAAAAACAGAATTCAAAATTAAATTTGATTCATTAACTCAATTTACATTTCAATTTTTAAAAATATTAACTAAACTTTCATATAATATGCCAATTGAAACAAAACAAAAATTAATTATGATTACAAAATATTTATTTCAAGAAACTAGAATGAATACAGGTTTATGGAAAAATATTAATAATGGAGTTGGTGCATTAAATTTAGATTATGAAACTTTAATTGAAATGCAAGGTAATGAAATTAGTTTAGAAGAAATTGAAGAATATGCTAAAGGTCTTGAAATAATTTATGATGAAGGAGAGAATAATAAAAAAGTTGAAAATAATAGTAATAATAATAATTTAAGTAAAGACATTAAGGATAATAAAAAAGTTGAAAAAGATAATAAAAAAGATAATAAAAAAGATAATAATTTAAGTAAAGAAAAGATTTCTAAAAGTCTTAGAGATAATATAAGATCAATTGTTGAAGATGGAAAAGAAAAACAAAATTCAAATAATACTTTGTAAATAGATACTTTTATAAATTGCATAAGTTAAATTTTTTAAAATCAGTTTAAAATTATTTAATAATATATAATGTAATATAGAAAATCAGAAGCCCGTTTTAAAGATACATGAATATATGTATTAGGCCAAACAACAATAGTAAAAAAACACAAACACAATACAGTCAGTATACATAGAATGAAAAACTATAATGTCAAAGAAAAAAAAGAGAGATAGATAATGTAATGTAATGTAAGGAAAAAAAAAACACAGTTATGTTAAAGAAAAGAAAAATAAAGCTATATAGAAACAAAATTCAAACAAACGGGTATTCAAAAAAAGCGTTAAAAAGCAAACACAGAGCATACTATAATAGAAAACAAAAGGATAGAGAGTATAGTGATATGGTAATACTATTACAGGCGAGTTAAAATATTGTTCTTTTCATTTTTTTCTTTGAATAATAAAATAATAATAATAATTGCAATTTATATTTTATAATTTATATTTTTATTTAATTTAACCTCCATATCTTTCCCAACCTTCAGGTTTCTTTAAACCATTAATTTTGAAAAATTTGTTTGTACATGAATAATCTTTAAATGTAAAATCATCATTTGGATTACACATACATTTCTTTTCAGCTCTAATATTTTCATCAACTGGACAATTATGGAATGGAACATGATAATAACCAACATCTCCAAAGAAATGAATTTGATCTTTTTGTAAGAATAATGAAGCAGCAATTGAATGAACGGGAGCATCACCCCATCTTTCATAAAAGAATCCACCAGCTTTATCTAAATAAGTAAAATAATCAATATAAGCATCTGATCTCCAAAAATCTAAGGAAGCAACTTCGAAATTGGACCAGTAATGACAACCATTATAAGAAGCACCACCATCATCAGAAACCCATTCCATTAAATTATTCTTTGGAACATATTCAGGATGTTCTTTAATAAATTCTTTTGTTGTATCCCATAAAGTTGGAATAGTTTCTTTATATTCAGGTAAAGTAATTGTAAAACCATAAACTTTATTATTATCTTTCATGAATTTAAAAACATCATAATCAATATCACAATAAATTTTAATACCAGGTTCAACTCTCCAATACCATTCATAATCATTTAACAGAGGATGTCTAAAAAAGAAACCAGATTCATATCTACACATATGTCTATAAGAAATAGAATCACCATAAATAATCTTTCTTTGTCTCATTTCTTCTCTAACTTGAGCAGCTTTATCAACATCAATCCAATCAGGGAAACTCCATTGATCAGTTGGAATTAAACCATAACTAGTTTTACCAGAAACTAAAGAAGAAGTAACTTTTTTAAATTCATCATTAAATTCTTCGTCATTTAAAAAGACCCAATCATAATGGAATTGATGATTAAATCTATCTTCAATATGTCTAATTGAAGTAACTAATTCCCATAAATCTTGATTTCTAGCTAATGAAACAAAAGTAGCTTTCAATTTACTACCAGGAGCAGCGGCAGCTTTGGTGTTTCCCTTTGGAGCAGCAGGGACGGCAGCAGCAGGAGCAGCAGCAGAAACAGCAGAAGAATCAGCAGGAGGAGTTAAAATATCATTAATATCATTAACATTTTTTGCTGAATCAGTAGATGTATTTGGAGAATCGACAGTATAAGAAGTTGAAGAACCTTTTGATAGGATGTAACCACACAATATAAGAGCAGTTGCAAAGATTCCAAATCTGATCAACCTAGCGTTAGTTCTAGCCATGATTGTTGAATTGTGGTTAATAAACAGGAAGAAAAAAACAGGTTTTTCAGCAATAAAAGAATACAAGTTAAATTTATTCAACGCGTACGTGGTCTTTTTTTTATTAAATTTCCAAGCATTTTTTTTTGAAATTAATTATGGCGCGCCGGATCCGGGTTTGTTGTGCGGTGTCGACAGATTAACCGGAATATGAAGTTATTTATTTAAAATACACAAAAAATACATATATTTCTATTTAATTTAATTTATTTAATTTATTTAATTTATTTAATTTGATTCAGCTTTAGCAGCTTCTAAAGATTGTTTCTTTTGTCTTGCAATTTCTTTTGCCTCTTCTTTCTTTTTTCTTCTAGCTTCAGCTCTTTGTTTTCTTTCATCAGCTCTTTGTTTTGCTAATTTTCGACTTTCAGTTAATCTAATTTGTCTTTGTTCTTCTTCTTCATTTTGTTTATCAATAATTTTTTGTTTATATTTAAAAGAATCTTTTAAACTTTGTTGACCTGCAACTTCTAAAAAAATTGAATTACATGAATTACCATTTGTAATATCATAATCTAAATTTGGATTACAAGTACAATGATTTAATTTTAAAATTTCATCATCTAATGGACATGAAGTTGCAACTGTATGTCTATAAGCAATATCTAAAAATAAATGAACTTGAGATTTTTTCATTAATTTTGAAACAGCAATTGAATGAACTGGTGCATCACCCCATCTTTCATAAAAAAATCCACCAGCTTTATCTAAATGTAAAACATAATTATTATAAATTTCAGATCTATAAAAATCTAAATTTGCAATTTCAAAATTTGACCAATAATGACATAAATTATATGTAGTACCATTATCATCACTTATAAAACCTAATAAACTTTCATCATTTGAAGGTAATTGTTGAGAAACTTGAGGTAAATTAAAATATTCATTTGAAACTTTCCATAAAGTTTCAATTGTTTTTGAAATTTCTCTCATTGATAAAGTAAAAGCATAATCTTTTTTATTATCAATCATAAATTTAAATGGATCATAATTAATATCACAATAAAAATCAACATCAGGTTCAACTCTCCAATAATATTGATATTCATTTAAAATTGGATGTTTATAAAAAAACATTGAATTAAATCTACACATATGTCTATAAGATTCACTTGAACCATAAGTTATACTTGACCATTTTCTTGAATTTCTAATTTCTTTAGCTCTTGAAGCATCAATATAATTTGGATAAGACCAATGTTCAAATGGAATTATACCATATCTTGAATTACCAGAAACCATATTTGAAGTTAATTGAATAAATTCATCAGTAAATGGTTCATCATTTAAAAATAACCAATCATAATTATAATTTTTATTAAATCTTTGTTCTAATTGTTGAATTGAAGATAACATTTGATATAATTCTGAATTTCTAACTAAAGAAATTATTGTTGCATTTTGTCTAATATTATTTGAAGTTTCTTTAATTATTCTAATTTGTTCAAATGGAACATATTTATTATTCATTAAAGTTAATTTATCATTAATTGGATAAGGAGCTTCATTTGGATTTGTATAATCTTTATTATCTAATAAAGTATTATTTAAAGGATTTTTAAATAAGTTTGGATTTGAACCATAATTATCATAAATTTTAATACCATTTTCATCATAAACTTCTTCTTTTTTATTTTCTTGAGTTTGAGTATTATCATCAATAGGTTCTTGTTCACCAACTTGAAGTAGAATAGGTAAAATAGTTCTATCCTCTTTTAATTTATTATCATTATCATCATTAAGATCATCATTATCGTTATCATTTTCAATTGATAATTGAGTTTTTTCTTTTTCTTTTTCTTCTTCTTCTTGTATTTGTTTATTTTGAGATATTGTAATTTCTAATTGTAAATCAGTTATATTTGTATTTTTAATTAAATCATTTAAAGATTTAACAGAATCAGTAACAGAGAAAGATCTAGTCATTGTAACATATAAAGTCATCATTAATATTGATATTATTATAAATAATAATAATTTAATTCTTGAAGAATAAAATCTTGTGATTTTCATTGTTGGTTTCTTTTGCATGACTGTATTTAGTATATGTGTTGTTAATTATAATTATAATTATAGCTATAGTAAAGTAAAAAAAGAGAGAAGCAAGTTGGATGGATTAATAAGAGTATTTATAACCATTCATTCACTAAGCCTGTTGATCAGAAAAGAAATTCAAAACGCTTAAACAGTATGAGCAGAAGCAGAAGCAGAAGCAGGTGTAGACCGTGTAGAGGAGTGAGAGAGGTAATAGGGTATAAGGTAATGGTAGTACAAGTGGTATAACAGGTGTTATTAGTAGTATTAGTAGTATTGTGATGATTAATAGTAGTAGTTTATCTAGTGTTATTGATTTGTTTTTAATTAAATTTTGTGCGTTGAAATTGAGCAGGCGGATTAAATAAGCAGAGAGAGAGAGTTGAGCCTACTTATTACGTATTACTGTTACTGCTTTTATATTTATATTACTACTCTATACTCTACAAATATACTATATGATATACTCTACTATATACCATACTATATACTCTCTACTTTATAGTACTGTTGTTGTTGTTGTTGTTGTTGTTGTACTGCCTTTCATTCCCCTGGCCTTCTCTTGGCACGTTTTCAATCACCGAAATCTATTTTCATTTTTTCATTTCTGTACAACTGCCTAAGCCTAGCTCGTCGACACTTCTGTTTTAAGCTAAATCAATCAGCCTATATACGTAATTAATTAATTAATATACTAATAATATAACAAATTAATTATTCAAAAAACAAAATTAAAATAACAAAAATAAATTATAACAAAAATAAATAACAAAAATAACAAAAATGTTAGATAGAATTAATCTAACACAAAAACTAACTAAAAAAAAAGATATTTATATAAAAAACTAATATTAAAAAGAGAATCAATTGTATATATTTTACATTTTTTAAGAATATTCTTCCCAATTATCAGGTCTTTTCTTACCTGTAACATCATAATAATGTTGTCCACATGAATATCCTCTAAATGTAAAATCAGATTCCGGATTACATGTACATTTATTCTTTAACCAAATCTTAGAATCAATTGGACACATTGAATAAACTCCATGATTATATCCAATATCTTCAAAATAATGAATTTGTTCTCGATCAGCAAATAAACTAACTCCAATTGAATGAACTGGGGCATCTCCCCATCTTTCATAAAAGAAACCTCCAGTTTTATCTAAATAATTAAAAAATTCTTTATATTCTTTTGATCTCCAAAAATCCATATCTGCAATTTCAAAATTTGACCAAAAATGACATAAATTATATGTTTCTCCATTATCATTTGATAAAAAATCTAAAAAATTATTTTTATTTTGATAATTTGGGTTTAATTTTAAAAATTCTTTAACATGTTTCCATAATGATTCAATTGTAACTTCAAATTCATGAATTGATATTGTAAATCCATAAACTTTATTATTATCTTTTAAATATTTAAATGGATCATAATCTAAATCACAATAAAAATCAACTTCTGGTTCAACTCTCCAATAATATTTATATTGTTTCATTAATGGATGTTCATAAAAAAATCCTGAATTAAATCTACACATATGTCTATATGATTCTAAATCAGCATAAATAACTCCTTTTTCAGCCATAATTTCTCGATTAGTTCTAGCTAAATCTTGATCAATATAATCTGGATATGACCAATGTTCTTCTGGTATAACTCCAAATTTAGCTTCTCCTGAAACAATTGCACTTAATTTTTCTTTAAATTCTTCAGAAAATTCTTCATTATTTAAAAAAACCCAATCATAATGATATTTTCTATTGAAACGATCTTCTAATCTTCTAACTGAAGTTATAATTTGCCATAAATCATCTTCTCTACAAAGTGACATAATTGTAGCATTTTCTCTTTTCGGAAGTTGTTGTTGTTGATTAATTATTGTTTTACTACTAATATCATCATTCTTATCATTTGATGATGAAATCGGAACTTTATTATTAATTGCATTATCTAATTCTAATTCAATTGAATCTGTAATATTAATTGTTTGTTGTTCCTGTTGTTGTTTAATTGTTGGATTAATACTTGAAATTGTTGTTGTAGCTTGAAAAATTCTAAATATTGAGAAAAGAAATAATAAAATTGTTAATGTACCAATTATAGTACTAGGGTCAAGATGAACTAATCTTTGACGATATCTAGCAAGTGACAACATTTAAATTGATTATACACAATGTAATGTGATGCAGTGTTAATTGATTTAAATGTAGTAAGATGAGATAGATGAGAGAGAAGAGGTGATGATTGATGGTTGATGGGAGATTGAAGGGAAGGAAGAGCTGAGTAGCAAAGAAAGACCGTGAGAGACTTGTGTTATACAAATGTTGTTGTTCTGAAGAAAAAGCAGGAAAAAGAGATTAGTTATAAGCAGCAAATTATAAGCAATAAAGGAGGAATTGTGAAATAATGAACAGTTGTTTTTTTCTTTGAGCTGCCTGGTGCGAGGGTGTCGAGACACTGTCGACAAAATATATTAAAACTAGTTAAAACTACTACTATAAAACTAGTAAAAAGACTATATATCATTCATCTTTATCTTTATCTTGTTGCTGTTTAAGCATATTACGTTCTTTTCTCGATCTTAATAATCCTAAAACAATAATTACTCCAATTGGTCCTAATAATGGTGTATAAACAGCCATTTTATGTTCATCTGGAAAATAAACTTGTTGAACCATATCTTTTTGAAAAAAAGCTTTTTGGGATAATATTATTGCATCTCCTGATAATTGACTTGCTTTTAACCAATTTCCATTTTTTAATTCAATTATTGTTAAATTAATTAATTTAATACATTTTTTAACTTGTTTTGATGTTATATCTGGTATTGCAATATTTGGTAATTGATTAACTAATTTAATTAATGAATTTAAATTATCAATTGAATTGTCTAAATTTCTAATCGTTTGAATTCTTGTTAATATATCAATTCTAATAAATGGTGATTTTGGTTCATTTTCATTTGAAATTCCTAATAATTGAAATAATTGTGATGCAAATATTTCAAATATATTTAATAAATCTTCATCTGTATCAAGATAATTCTTATCTGTATTATAAATTATAACTCCACCCCATTGTGGAACAATAAATGAATTAGATTTAGAATTTTCAATTTTAATTGGACTAAATTCTTTATCTGGAATATAAATTATAAAATTTATACTTGGAACTAATTCTGTATCTTGATCTAATGACCATTCTGAATAATCAATAAATGTTGATGTATCTGATTCTTTTAAAATAAATTCTTTAGTTTCTTCATTTTTAATTAATTCTGTATTATTTGATAATTTTTCATAATGTTCAATTTGTGAATCAAATAAAAATGTTGCAACTGGTTTTAAAATATTTAAATAATTAACAAATAATTTAGATGCATTTTCAATATCCCAACCAATTGGTATTGATCCACCTTGTAATAATGAAATTGTTAAATGATAAGTTGGTGAAAATGGTATTTTTAAAATTGATTCTGATTCATTTAATTTTTTTAATTTTGAAATTTCAGATCCAAATACATCTTTAGTTAAAACTTTACTTATAAAATCTGAAACCATTCCATTCGATATAACATTAGTTGATAAAAATAATTTAATAATTTTATCTTCAAATGGTGAAATAAAAATTGATTCTCCACCTCCAAATTCATCACTTTCAATTGGAATTAATTTTAATTTATAATCATTTAATTCTCCTTGACCTTTCTTTAAAACAATCTTTAAATTAATTGGTATATTTTCTTTTTCTAAAATTGAATCAATTAATTCTTGTGTTTCATCAATTAATCCTTCTAATGGATTTGGAACATCTATATAAACAGGTATTTCATAACTCACACTTTTATGAAAATTCTGACTTAACTCATATACTTGATTATCTGGTAATTCTGATCTGGGTATAGTAGTTGTGAAATACCATAATGGTAAACCTATAAAAATCCATATTGAAACAATTGAAAAAATGATTCTTTTACGCCAACTAACATCAGAAGCATCTAATTTTGATAGTTTAATCTCTTGTACTTCTTCTTTTTCTAAAGGATCTTGAACAGACTCCATTATTGATTATTTTATTTTGGTTATAATGAAAAAAATGGAGATAATGATTTCTGTACGTGTACTCTTCTCAGTTAGACCCGCACACAAACAAACAAATTAAACTGAAATATTTTACCCCATACAAAATAATCATTTTTTATTCAATTCAAGTTAAACTAACTGAATCATAAAATACTGTTAATGAGAAACAGTCTGTACCTTAATGCAACAGAATATGTTATTATAAGTTATCTATACATATATACATGAAAGTGGAAATCAATCTACGAAAAACAAGTGTTTAAAACTCATTTAAAAGTTAATCACAATACCAGGACCATGAGTTGTTGTTAAAACAGTTTGTCCCATAATAATTGGTTTCTTAGATCTGATATTACTAATTGCTTCTTTCAAAGCTTTAGAAGTAGCTAAAATATTAGTAATAACATCTTCATCAGTAAAATCACATCTAGCAACTGTTAATGAAACACTATTATTTTTTTCTCTGAAAGGTTGAGTACCTAAATTATCTTTAATTAAATTAACAACATCATTTGTAACTGTACCTCTTTTAGCACTTGGCATTAAACCTTTTGGACCTAGAATTCTAGCAACTTTTCTTAATTGTGGTTCAATATCTGTAGTTGCAATAATTTTATCAAAATCTAAATTAGCTGTACCTGCAACAATATCTCCAATAAATTGAGCATCACCAACTGTTGTTGCACCAGCTTTTAAAGCTTCTTCTCTTTGAACTGGATCTAAAGATAAAACACATATTTTAGTTTCTTTTAATGCTTTTGGAAATCTAACTGAACCTTGTACTGGAGCAGTACCTCTTTCACTAAAAATCGATGTATTAACTATAATACCAAGTTCACTTGTTGGTCTCCCCACTTCTGCTGCTCTTAAATATCTTAAAGCTTGAGGTATTTCCATAAATAAAGGTGATAAAACAGCTGGCTTTTTAGCATTTATTTTACGTTGTTGTTGTCTTCTAGTTAATCTTTTTCCCAATGCTCTCTTTGCGTCTATCTCTTTCTTAGATCTTGGAGGTGGTGCTTGTGTAATTGATGTTGTAGAAAATGAATTTGATTGTTGAAATGATGATAAAAGTGTTTTAGTTGACGAACTAAAAAGTAGTCTCTTACATGATTGTGCTGATTTTATCAAAGACATCCTAAATTGATTTATAGTTATGATGAAACTTTGAGTAAATTTGATTTATTTTCACCACTTTCTCACTATTGAAAAAACCTTTAATTCTTTAAAATCCAGTTGATCGCATTTGAAAAACTCGTGTCGTGCGCACACCAAATTCGTTACCCGGCGTCAATGTTCAATGGTATCCTTCTTTCAAAAGATACTTTAATTGTTTATTATTATATTGATTAATTGTAGTAGAAAAAAGATGACTATGTAAAGAAAAATTAAATAAGTATTTATTAAACATTTAAATATTTATCAGCATGAGAATTGTATCTAGCACCAACAAAATTTAATTTAGAAATTCTTAAATTTATATCATTAAATTCATCATCAGATAATTCAACAATTGTATTATTTTCATGATTTCTTTCAGGTTTAGAAGATGAAGGAATTGGAATAAATTTAGCATATTTATTTGGAAAATCATTATGTTTTCTAATCCAAGATAAAGCAATTTGTGCATTTGTTGCATTTTTCTTTAAAGCATATTCAGAAACTAAATCAACAACTTTTAAATTATTTTTAATTGTATCTTCATTATTAAATCTATCAAGAAAACTTCTTACATCATTTTTTGGTATATCATTAAGTGATTTAATTGAACCAGTTAAAAACCCTCTACCTAATGGAGAATAAGCAATAATTGGAATATTTAATTTTTTACAAATATCATTTGTACCATTAGTTAAAGGTTCTAAAGACCACATTGAAAATTCAACTTCAACACAAGAAATTGGATAAATTTTATTAGCTCTTTCAATTGTATCACCTTTAACTTCAGATAATGAGATACCACCAATTTTACCAGATTTAATAAATGGAACAATAGATTCAATAACTTCTTCAATTGAATGTTTCAAATCCATTCTAGCAGGTTCAAATAAATCAATATAATTATTTGGAAAATAAGAAATAATATTTTCAATTGATTTTTTAATATTTTCAGGTGAATTATCAGGAGATAAATTAATTGGATCAACAGCACCTTTAACTGATATAATCATTTTTGATCTATTTTCAGGATATTTTTCAAAATATTCTTTTAAATACTCTAAATTTAAATATGGATTTATATTTGCCATACCATAAAATTCACCACTATTAAAGAATTTAACACCATCATTAATTGCATTATTAATAGTTTCAAAAGCTTGTTCTTTTGGAATTGGGGTTGGAACCCAAGTTAATGACATCAAACCATAACCTGTGGAGCCTTCAATTGAAACAACAGGCATTATCTAGCATATTATATTGATATATGATCATTGATCTAGTATAGTTAGAAACCATCAATGATAAGGAATTCGAATCATAGATGTGACTGGTGCAGAGATGTTTACTGGTTTTTGGTTCGCGCACGTTTTTTTACATTTTCTCCAATTGTAAAATTATTTATTTCATCAGATTTAAATGATTAAATGGTTTAATATTTATATCATAAAATCAAATTAATCAACAATGTCTGGTTTCCAAGCTCCTAAAAAAGAAAAAAATGATTCATTCACATCATCTCCAGTCTTTAAAATTGGTTTAAACCTTGCTTTATTTATTGTAAGTTAATTAATTAATTATATTTAATTGTTATACAATAATTGGATTATACTAACTCATTAAAATATAGGCTGGTGTTGCTTTAATTCAATCTCCAATTGCTGAAAACTTTGTTCCTCAATTACAATAGGGTTAATATACATATAGGTAATTAAATTTGGTATATACTATTTGGTGTTTTATTATAATGAAATTATTTTTTTATATTATACATTCTGTACATAGATAAAAATTAATAATTAAAAAGATATTAATAATAATTATAATGAGAAAAAGAATATATTATTATAAGTTGTAACACTATAAATATTAAATTAAAGAATAAAAACAAAAAAAAAACATTAAATTTGATAAGATTAATTAAAAAAGAAAAAAAGACGAATTTGAATAAACAATAATACATATGATAGATAAAGATAAAAACACACTTGTATTGATACAATGTATACAATGGGTCATAATAGTAATTAATAAATTTAAAACTCACGTATATAATATTAAGCGAAAAAGATAATCAAAGAATAAGAATAACAAAAACAAATTATCAAAAGCCAGGCAGACGTTCGAACCAGAAACCTTTAAAGAGAGAAAATGAAAGAATCAATTGAATAATTAAAAATAAGTGAGTGAAATCTGACAATTGTCATTCTAACGTGATGTAGAAGTAACATATAAAGCGTGTAAAATACCTGGGAACCAAGCAAAACAACATAAGACGACATTAATAAGTAAATCTTTACCAGCACCTCTTTCTAAGAAGACGGCTAAAGGTGGTAATAAGAAAGCTATTATAAAAGCAAATATAGTGTTAGTAGTTTCATAATCATAATCATCATTATCCATTACATCTTCATATTCAATCTCAGTAGTTTTTATTGTTCCATCAAGCAAACTTATTAATTCTATTGTTGGTATTGTATGTATTGTATAATCATTTGATCTTTTATTAATCTTTTGGAAGTTTTGGTTATCTTTTTCATTAATAAACATAATTTGAATTTTTTGAAATTAAATTTTAATATTGAGGGAAATTATTGCAAAAACAAAGGAAACTGTTTTATCTTTTATAAGAAAACAATTAAAGCTAAATGGATATAATTGTTGAACATGAACATATGGGGTATCTCTGGGGTAAGATTGGAATAAATCCTAGATCTGAGTTGGATTGTTGGGTCCCGGTTTCTAGGTTGCCATATGAAATAAAACAGAGCTAGAACTAAGAACTGCCTCAGATGATGAAAAAAATAATAGAACTGAGAAGAATTGAAGTGTTGGCTTTAAGAGAACGTACCTAATATGATAGCAATAACTTTGGAACTTTCAACCATGATTGAAGAGAGAAGTTGTGGGTAAAGAAAAGAGGAAGCAGATGAGATGAAGTGTGTGAAAGTGGGAATAACAGCGGTTTTATATAGAAAAGTCTCGCACCGCATTGGGACAGAAAATAACCAGAAAAGAATAACAGAGACAGAGGGCCAGAGGCTGCACAGGCTGGCTGGCACAGGGCACAGCTATATACGTATACTAGAGGATTAGAGGCCTTGTTCTTGGTCTTGTTCTAGCTTCTTCTTTCAATAATACTCAGTATACAAGACTGTTAGTCATGGTTCTTATCCATTCCACTGGTTGGTTTCACTAGTAATTGTACTGCGACTCGTTCATAATGACCATTGGCCATGCCTACTCTTCTTTCATAACATTGCCACTCACCTGAAATTATAGTCATCCCGGTCATTGTAGGCTTCTAATAGTTCGTATACAACTAAGACGTTACTAAAGTTACTGAAGTTAACGTTAACGTAACGTACTTGACTGCACTTGAGTGTGATCGAAGTATGTACAAATAGTGTACTGTAAGTCTGTGAGCCTGTACGTTGTAGTGTTTTACTAAATAATCCTTTTTATAATTTAAAAATTATAATTTTTTGAATTAAGAATTATGATATTAAGAAACAATTAAACAATTTGTTCATAAATTATAATTAATGAATTTCAATTACTACGTACTACATTCTTATTCGGAGTTATTCCTAATTTACTGCAATTAATTGATTATTATGATTCATAAAACAAGAATTATAACTTAACTTTCAAACTTTCAAAACATATAATTGAATATAATATGAATGAATCACAAATTAAAGATCAAGATGATGATCAGGAAATTGCTATTTAAACTTTGATTGCTAGTGGTAGCAATTATTGTATAACTGTTTTGCTGTTTCTTGGAAATACAACATCTAGCTAAATATTGTAACATTGTACTACTATTGTATTAGCTGCTAGCTCATAATTGAACAACTACAGTGACAGGGAGGAAGTTTAATAAACTATAGTAATAGTATATTAATAAAAAAAGTAGAGTTAACATTCTTATCAAACGTATACTTTCAAATGACAGTAACTTGCAATATTGATATTCAAGGGTTCTAATTCTTAATATTATTTTAAACCTAAATTTTAGGGCACTATACCGTCATTCGTTGGTAACAGCTTACAGACAGACTACAGCAACAGTACAGCTAGTAGTCGTATTTGGCGTATAAGGTAATTAATAAACAACTAGTACTGTACTTCTAGAAATTGTAGAGTTATCATGTATTATAAATTAGTAAAGTAAATAAATAAAATTATAATTAAGCAAACAATTGAATATTAATATCAATCTTTTTGATACTCGGACACAAGTACAAGAGATTGAATGACCAAAATCCAAAAAACCAAAATCACCATCTTCAGTCATATAGGTATTGTCAAGTCTAAAATCGTTATGGTTCACTTTAAGGTCTGCTAACAGTTGGACTTGCTCCATTCCTTTGTCAAAATCACTTGTAGTTTGAGGTTTCTTAGTTACATCAACAAATTCAAAAACTAAAAAGAATCCAGCAACAAAGTGAATCTTGGAACTTATAAAACACTTTCCCCAATCTAATAAACGTGGAGCATTAATCTTTTTAACATTTTCTGGATTACTATTAAACTCATTAATTGAAATATTATTGTATAATTCACATAAAAAACGGTTCCATGCAAATGATGCTAAATCATCATATGAAGAAGTTGCATCAACTTCCCTTTTATCAAGTAAATCTTGAAAATAATACTTTAATAATTTAAAATCTAACAATTTAATAACAACTTTCTCATGTTCAATTAATGATATTACTGAAGCATCCGGATTGAAAAAGCTTAGGTATTCATCTTTGGAAGTACTTATTACCATATTCATATGATCATATGGTGATTGGATCAACTCAAAGTCCATAAAACGGTCTTTAACTTTAATATATCTAAAGGTATCTTCAATTGGAATTTCTTGTTTTTCAATTGAAATAGCAGCTTGTTGATATCTAAATTCTCTATTGGTCATTTGGATTGTTTTGATTAATCTTTCAATAAATGTTTTTCTAGATTCATAAGTAAGTTTTGCTGTAAGATGGCAAAGTGTTGTTAAATCTGCAACTAAGGAAGAATTCTTATTATCATTTTTAACAATCTTTACTTGAACTGGTATATATGCTGTTGTGATAGTTCTGCCATTAATGTAGCTCTTTTGTTTTCTGATTTCCGGATTCAAATCAAATTGAAGTAATATGGGTTGCTTTAAATTGGTTATAGCAAAATACGGAGTACCTAATAATGAACAATAAGCAATAATTTTTTTTCTTAGAACTTGATATTTCTTTTCTGGGTTATCAAAAAAATCTGGGATCAAATTTAGCTTTTCTACTTCAACACCAAGTAAAGCAGCAGAAATCGAAGGAATATGAGAACCATTAACATCAATATCAGTATTAAGTTTAAACGAAGCGGAAAAATCAGGTTTGCATTTTAATCCTGAAGCTATTTCAATTTGAACATTTGATAGATAATCAACCCCAAAGAAGGAATCGATGAATTCTTCTTTGCTGAAAGATCTAGCTTTATCACCAACTATTGGACTGGAAAGAGAACCAACACTACCCCAAACATAATTATTGAAACAGTCTTGAACGTAATCTTCTGTTGTATCTCTATTAATGTTGATTGTGTCCTCTGATGTGAGTCAATTTCTCTTTATCGTGTTTTGAATAATGTGAGCCAAATTCAGATTCTAAAACTTGTAATGAATTTTGAAGGGGTTCATCTAAATTAAGATCAGTGCAAATGTATTCTATTTGGTATAGGGTATCGATAATAGAATTAGCAGATGATTTGGTTGGTGAATCAGAAACATTATTTTGGGTATCAACATCAAAAGAAAACCATGGCATCGGACAAAACAGCTTAAATAAATTGAATTGTCTTTGAACAGTCTCATCGTTATAAAAAGTATTAAATAAAAAATTCAACTGACGAAGCATATTAGATAAGAATTCATGATTTTCAATATTAAATTTATTAGTATCAATCAACTGAAGGAAGTCATCGGCTGTTTTCTGATCAATTTGACCTTCTAAAACTAAACCTTTAAGTGTTAAACTGTCTGAAGTAATCATAAGTAATATATCAATTAACTATAATGATTTGTATCAGACTGTTTGTTAGACTAGAGTGAATTAATACTATGTCAGTAAAAAAATACCATGTTTCAATTTTTCTGTATACAGATAATAAATAATATACTACTAATAATACATCAAGATCATATGTTATAAATCCCAGAATCCTATATTATAATCAATAATAAATAAATAAATATAATAATATAAATGTATATAAAAATGTGTTAATTACACAACTTGTTCAATATTTGAAGTAGTTTCATTATCAATTCTTGAACTTAGAGTACTGATTATTTTTTTCAATCCAATATTATTGTTATTTTTCTTTGTTGTTAGATTAATTGAAATTTCATCATCTTGTTCATTTTTTAAATTTTCTAATTCATAACCTTCTTCAATTCTATATTTTTCACCTTCTTTTAATTTACCTAAAACATCACATGAATAACCAGTAACTAATAATCCAGGTGGTCTTGATCCAACAATTTTTAAAACATCAATTAAATCACCTAATGTAGTTTTAACTGTTCTTTGATCAGGACAAGAAGCTCTTTCAACTATACAAACAGGTAAATCTTTTGGCCAGTTTTTATTATATAATTCAGGTAAAACTTCAACTATTTTCTTTAAAGCCATTAAAAAGACAACAGTTCTCTTTGAATCAAATTCAGGTAAATTTGGTAATTTACCATTTCTACCAGTACCTGTACAAACTAAAACTTGATCAGTAACTCCTCTATGAGTAGTTGGAATATTAGCAACTAATGGAGCAACTAAAGCAGATGATAATCCAGGCATAACTTTAGGTATATAACCATTTTCTTCAAAGAATAAATATTCTTCACCACCTCTACCAAAAATATATGGATCACCTTGTTTTAATCTAACAATTCTTTTACCTTTATTTAAATTATCTAAACCCATTTGTAATAATTCTTTTTGAGCATTTTCAGCATTACCTGGAAATTTACGTGCAATAAATAATTCAGTTTTCTTTGGTATTATATCAATAATTTGTTGTGGAACTAATTTATCAGCTAATATCAAATCAGCATTATAAATTTCATTTAATGCACCAACTGTTAACATTGATAATGAACCAGGACCTGAACCAATTAATGAGATTGTACCTTTTCTTTCAACTTTTTGACGTTTAATTTGATGTTCTTTTGTTGAATTATATGCTTCAGTTAAATCATCTAATGAAATTTCAGATAATTTACTTAATGGATAATATTCAATAATTTGTGATAACCATCTAGATCTTTTTAAATCTTTATTTAAAGATGAATCATTTGGTAAATGTTGTGATTCAGCATCATCTTCAAATTTAATTTTTTTTCTTAAATTACCAATTGTATCAACAATTTGATCCAGATTTTCTGGTAATCTTTGAATAATTTCTCTTTTAATTCTACTTGCTAATTTACAACTTTGATTATTTGTTGTAATACCAATTTGTAAACTACCATTATTATAAGTTGATAATAAAGTAAAAGTAGATAATTCAATTGAATTTGATGTATTAATTGGAATTCTTAATTTTTTACAAGATTGAAAAATTTCTTCTCTTAATGGATTTAATTTAAATAAATTAACAAAAACTTTATCAACTATATAATCAACTTCAGGTCTACCAAATTTTTGTAAATCAATTAATTCAAATTTTTTATTAATAATTTCTAATGAATGATTATATTGATGATTAATTTCATTTGATTCAAATATAATTGAATTAATTGAATTTGAATTTAAATTTTCATTAATTAATATAGGTTTAGCACCAGATTCTAAAATAGCTTTGATTCTACCAATAGTTAAATTAGATAAAGTTGATGAGTCTGATATAATTAGATGAGTCTCATCATGACAATTGATAGCAGTAAGAAGTTTTTTAGACATGTTTGATTTGAAAAAGTTTCACTTAATTAATTCTTATAATTTGCAATTAGAATATAAGTTAAGGAAACACTTAGATTTATAACATCAGAAATAAGGAAATATATATGTGGAGTAGAATGGGTTTTGAAACTTTTGATGGAATACTGTGATTGAAAAAAAATTCTTATCAAAACCCGTTGCGAAATCCACAAAAACGCCACAATTTTGATAACATGGAGTTTGAACTTTGAACAACGAGAATAAGAACCAGGAGGGGGTACATGTAGTAATATCTTACCCATGATTCGTGATATACTGCAATCAGATCAATATAATGAAGACAAGTTAGACAACCCAGTGGAAAATGAGCTAGTAATGAAAAACACACTTAATTGAAATCTCTTATATATCCACTGACTCAAAGTGAAGGAATATAAAGAAAAAGTAACAGTATACTTGCACAACTTCAAAGACAGTGATTTATTATAACTAAGATATGATTGAATATTAAGAAAGAAACTGGTTGATATAAAGGCTTTTTAATTCAAGGGACGTGATATGAGATGAGCTCAAGTTTCTATTAATGGCCAAGTTGTGAGTGTGTCTTCATCGTTATATAAACAATTCTTTTATTAATCAACTAAGTGGAAGAGACTTTTCTTATGTAAATGTGAGCTTGATTCTTTGAATTGAACGTGTACTGCTTGTATAATTTGGTTTTAGTTTCGGTTCTTAGTTGAGAGCGATGGCTGAAAATTTTTTGAAAAATCAGGTGTTTAAAATACGTATCAACTTGATTCAACTAGTATCTTCAGTATCTTCTTTTACTTAGAAGTAATAGTATAATTATACAATCAATTAGTTTTCACAATGGCTCCAAAGAGACCTTTAGGATTAGGAAAAACATCAAAGGCAAAGAAAGCTAAGAAACAAGAAGAATCTAAAAAAGAAGAAAAAGTGATTCAAGAGAAAAAACAATCTAATGATGATGAAGAACCTAAATTAACAAATGAATTAACTGTTGAATTATCAGAAACTGTCAATTCAGACGACCCATTAGTTCAATTAGAAGGATTATGGAAAACTTGGTTAAGTTCAGATAGAGATAATGAATTGATTTTAAATGGTATCATTCATGAATGTGATAGATTATTAAGAAATTGTAAAAGTAATGGTGGTAAAGAAGATATTAAGTTAACTCCAGAATTTTATTCTATCTATGCTTTGTCTTTATCTCATTTGGCTGGGTTTAATACAGATGAAGGTGATGATGATGATGATGAGCTTGAAGATGATAAAAAGAAAGAAAAAGATGATAAAAAAAATGAAGAAGGAGTTAAAGATTTCTTTGAAAATGCATTAGAAAGAATTGAAAATGGATTAGAGAAATTTCCGGATAGTGAAGTTTTATTATTTGCTAAAACATCAATTTTATTAGATAGAATTCCTTTAGAATATATTTCACAAATGGATATTGATTCAAAAGTTAAGAATTTCCCAAATATAAAAGAATTATTAGATGAAGCATTAGAAGTTTATAAGACAGCAATTCAACATTCTGAAAATAAAAAACTTTATTCATTATTTAATGATGAAAATACATTTGAAATTTTAAATACATTAGATGATTTATTAGATATTATTGATAATTTTGGAAAACAACATTTAGAAGGATTAGATAGTGATAATGAAGGAGATGAAAATGAAGATTTAGATGATATTTTAAAAGAAGTTAAATTATCTAAACATCATCCATTATATAAGATTCAACAATCTGATGATTATAATAAATTTTGGAGAGATTCATCAATTGAACAATTAAAATTATTAGATAAGAATGAAAAATCAAAAATAAATGAAAAATTAAGAAAATTAATTTGTAAAAAATTAGGTCAATCATATTTAATGGAAGCTGAAGGACCAATTTCAATTTATACTACATTAGAATATGATAATGACGATGATTCAAATAAAGAAATTGATGGATTAACAGCTAAAGAAGCTCAAAAAGTTTCTAAGAAATTAGTTAAAACTGCTTTAAGTTATTTAGATGATACATGGGATGATGAAGATCCAAAAAGTTGGGTTGATATTGCAGAAGCTGAGATTACTTATGGTAATTTATTTGAATTAGGTAGTTTAAAACAAGAAAAATGGTATAAAAAAGCAGAAAAGAAATTAAAGAAAGCTAATAATGCTACACATGGACAATTTCAAGATATTTTAGATAGTTTATTAGAAAAGGATTAATATTAATATGTCTCTAAATTATCTTTGTTTTTACGCTTTTGTTAAATTTTATGAATTTATATTTAATTGTGTTGTTTATGACCTTTATTTTCCCTTACATTTTTATTTTCCTTTTTCAATTGGTTTCAATTTTCAAAGCTATATACTAGTCTGAATGAATTAATTCAATTCAATTGGTTTATAGCTGTGAATTAATTATATTTACGTTTGCATTGTTCTTCATATATCTTGTATATATCTGAGATAAGGTCAAATATATACCTCAATATATATATATATATTCGTCAATTCGATCCTGTGATGATCTGTAGACTGTATCTGTATCCTGTATACGTATACGTTATATATATACAGTATATATCAAATTTGAAATTTCTGTACGTACAGTGGTATATTTTTTGATATTTGAACATATATTTCATATGTATGCTGGATCTGTTTACTTTTCGGTAGTAAATTTGAGCGCAGATCTGTTTACATTTATCGAACCTTTTTTGTTCTTTTATCGAAGATCGTTCCGAATTAGGCAAGAATGTGCACTATTCCGCCGCCGGATTGCCTGTTTTGGGAACGCCACTCGCATTAGTTCCATTTTTGACTTAAAAAATATAATTAAATTTTAATTATTTTGATTTGATGATTTAATTAATTACGAATTTGATTATGAAAGTATATACGGTATATACGTACGTTATAGTTATTAGCGATATCATGCCTTAGTCTGCCTTTGCACAATATAACAACGTTAATCATAGAATAAAATGAAACTACAGAAGGATATAGTTATCTAAGTTATACTACAGTTATTATAGCTGAATAATCGATATAATTAATTGTTAAAAACTCACAAAAACAGTGAAACACTAGCTTATATATCAAGATTCAAGTTATATGCTAATATGCATGTAAATATATCGGTAATTAACTTAATTATATATAGCTAATAAATTGATATATATATATACGTATTGAAAGTTTTGAAACTCGAAATATATATACGAAATACACGTACACTGTATATATCTATACGTACTATAGTATATAATGTTACAGACTTTACAGTATAAGTTAATTCATAGTATACATATGTAACTACTTTAATTAATTAAATTACATACACATATATTGGCCAAATTAATTAACAAAAATTAATTAATTAACAATTAAACAAACATATAACTGTTGAAAATTGTTGAAATTGCATGCATATGGTTATTCCGTTAATTATTGAATTGAAATTAAACCTGAAAATGATTTGATATCGATTTAAATTTAAAAAACTAAACTTTATATCATGTAAGTAAAAGTAAAGTAAAAAGTCTCTTCCATTGTACTATAATTTGAGTGAGTTGATTATATGTTGTTTTATAAATAAATTAATGTTAAATTGTGAAAAATTGTTAATGTTGTTGTTGTTTGTTACTAACTAGTTTCAACTGATTCTCCGAAATATTAAAATTATAAATATCTACATGCATAATACTAAACATATACTGTAATCTGATTCTTATATAATCAACGTATATGATTCATGATTATACATAGCTGGGGTGTATAACAGCTACAGTATAACATATGGTATCATTGATATAGTAAATATCAAATTATCAGTTCTCTCAGTTGTGCCAGCCTAAACCTTAGTAAAAAACGCTCTTAGTTTGATCCACTAGTATGGCTCCAGCAATCAACAACATCTATATATAGCTATAGTAGTAGTAGTATAGTTGTATAGTATATACGTATAGCCATAGTTGGAGTGATTCAACGATAATTTGATAAAAATCATAAAATTGCTGTAACAAAACTGCATCAAATAATATATGAGCCTGTACAATACAAATTTGCAGCCTGCTATTGTCAACTGAAACACAAAACCAAAACAAACAAACCTATATAACTGGCTCCACTCCCACTGTCCTTCAGTTATATACTCTCTCCATCCTCTCTTCACCGTACTTACAACTCAAGGTGGATACCAGCTCCTGTTCCTGTTTCTAGAAGGAATACTCCCCGTCGCCGTCTAATAATTTACTATTAGCAGTGCTCACTTGCGTTTACCAAATCAAGATAAATCAGATCAAACATCAACAACGGTTTAACAACCATCTTCTTCCCTTTACTCTTACTTACTTTCTTCCTATCTCTCTCTACCTCTCATACTTTCACACAATCTCCATCCCTCCATCATTGTCCCCTTCTCTAAAGCTCGCAAAACCCTCTTTTTTAATTTTTGCTCCTTCTCTCTAACTTCTCTTTAAGGCTCAATTTGACCTGTAACATTTCGTTATTCCCACTCAAAACACACCACCCAATATCTATTATTATAACTGGGTTGTTGTTGATTCCATCTTTCATTAACTATATTCACTCTTTCTTTCACTTAACTAATCACCTCTCCCTCTCTTTAACATTTCTATTATAATCTGAAACAAGACAAAATCAAATTATCAAAATTAAAAAAATTTTTTTTTTAATACATACAATTAAAATGAATATGGAAATAGATTCACCAAGTTTAAATGACAATCAGGATACTGAATTATTAGATTCTCCTTTATTCAATATTAGAACTTCTAGAAAGTCAAATACTTCAACTCCATTTATCTTTCATAAATCAACTGCTTTAAAAAGACCTTTAACTGTTAGTCCAAATGTTGATTCTCCAACTTGTTCGGTTTTGGCTGCTGATTTCTCTTCAAATTTCCATGTTAATAATAATAACTTTAAAGTTAATAATCCAAAAAAAATGTTACTTCCCAGTATTATGTCACAAGAAAATTCAGAAAATAAAGAAAATAATCAACCTTTCTTTTTCCCTCAATCTACTACTTCAAATTCTTCAACTAATATTGAATTTCAAGATAATAATAATAATAATAATACTTGTTTAAGAAGATCTGGTGCTATTAATAGAAAATTAACTAGAAAATCTTCTGTTACTCATTTTAAATCAAATTCTTTAGCTTCTTCTTTTTATCATTCAAGATCTGTTTCTTCTTCCGCTGTTGTTTTAAATTCTCAAAAACCAATTTTATCTTTAAGAGCTGCTTCTAAATTTGATACTGAAAAAATTACTACTGGTGAAAATAAAAATAATTTACTTGATTCTAAACAATTAACTCCAAGATCTTATTTTCAATCTGTTTCTTTAGATTCTTTAGCTTTACCAACCCCAGTTAGAGAAAAATTAGATGTTGTATCTTCAACTATATCTCCAGAAACTCAATCAGTTATGAATAGAAATCATAATAATACAGCTGGTGGTATAGGCACACGACTTAATTTAAAGAAAAGTTTTTCATTATTTACTCAACCAACTTCAAATAAATCTTTTCATTATCCTTGTTCTTCTTCTTCATCTTCTTCCTCATCTGCTAGTGAAGATGAAGATGATGATGATTGTCATTTAAATCGTGATATAGATGATACTGATGAACTTGATGATCAAAGTGAAAGTGAAGCAGCATTTGGCTCTCCTTTACAACAAAAAGAACATAATAAAAATAGACTAGATTTAACTGCTTCTTTAAGAGGTCGTCTTCAAAGAGCAATATCATTTGGCCCAGCTGCTACTAGACCAAAACTAAATATATCAACCTCATATTCTCATAAAAATCGTTCAGCTTCATCATTGTCTGCAGGCACAGCTCAATTAACTAATAATATTAATGATTTATCATTTCGTATGTCTCCTAGTGAAACAACTTTTAATGATGATAATTCTGTTCTTTCTAAAACAAATATTAAAACTTTTGAAGGTACTGATAGTACATTACCAAGTATTGATGTTGAAGAATTTAATAAAATTTTAACTGGTTTTAAACAATCTAAATTAACTAATCCAAATTCTAAATATTTAAATTATTTTGATGAATTAGTTATAGTAGATTGTAGATTTGAATATGAATTCCAAGGTGGTCATATAGATAATGCAATTAATTTATCTTCTAAAAAAGAATTAGAAGATTATTTCTTAGATGATGAAACAGTTTTAAAATCTCCAATTGAATTAACTACTAAAAGTCGGAAATTGATTGTTTTCCATTGTGAATTCTCATCTCATAGAGGTCCTTTAATGGCTAATAATTTAAGAACTTGGGATAGATTATTAAATAAAGAATTTTATCCAAATTTATATTATCCTGATATTGTTATATTAGATGGTGGTTATAAAAAGTTTTATGAAAAATTTAATGGAATTAATTGTTATCCTTTAAATTATATTGAAATGCATGATCCTCAATATAAAGATGAATGTGAAAAAGGTTTAGATAAATTAAGAAGAGATTCTAAATTAAATTTAAATAGAAAAGATTCATTTCATGGTTTAACTAGAAAAAATTCACAGAGAACACTGACAATGCAAAGAAGTTTTACATTTGGTTCATCTTCATTAAATTTTAGTGCTGCTTCAACTACAAGAAGTCATGGTAAATCTAAATCTGCTTCAATTTTTCAAATGGAAAATAAAACTTATGATTTTTCAACATCTACTAATAGTTCTGAAAATACTTTCTTAAATAGTGATTTTGCTCAGATTAAAAATATGGATTTGGATAGATATGTTGATGATGAATCACCAGTTGCTCAAAGAACAATTAATTTTCATAATCATTCAAATTCTAGTATTGGTGGTAATTCTGTTTTTAGTTCATCTAAAAAATCATCTCATTCTACTTCAAGTTCAGTTTCAAGTTTTGAATTTTCATTTCCTTCAAGTGTTCCTGAAGTTATCCCACCAGCTTCAGCATTTCCTGAAACTAAATTATCATCTTCCAATGAAATTTTCAAATTGCCTGGTTTACCAAGACGTTCTAAAACTCACATGAGATCACAAACTATTAGTAGTTTTCATTCATCTTCAGTTAGTTCAATGTCATCTTCATATACTATACCCCACAGAAATTTAGATTATAGCATAAGCTCCGGCTCATATCATAGTACATTTCATAGAAAGATACACAAGCATGCTGACACTCCAATCTCTAAAAAACCCTCTGCATAGTTTTATTTTTGTTTTTGTTTAATTTATTCATTCATTCATTCATTTATTTTTTTTCATTAGTTCATCCATTCATTTATTAACGTTACAATTTATTATTCATTTATTTTTTTTTTCAAAAAAAAGTATCGTTTTGTTTTTTTCCACGTTTTATTCTTCTTTCGTTTTTGCTCATTTACATTTATTTTTATTTTAAGTTTTAATGGCTCTTTTTATTTTTAATTACCTTTGTTTTGTTTTCTCTGTTTCTCGTTCTTATTTTACTTACTCTTTATTTCTTTTTATTTAAAATTATAGTCATTTAGTCATTGTCAGTCATATTTTATGATCTTGCTCTTTTCTCTTCATTCATTCATGTTTTAATTTCTTAATTTTTTTTTTTATTTACGTCTTTTTTCATTTATTATTATTATTCTTCATTCTTTAAAAAAAATCTTTTTTTATACGATAATAGATTATGATATCTTTTCATTCATTAAAAATTAAAAATTAGAAACTCCAAAAAGGCAAAAAAAAATTTAAGTAATGCAAATTTAATAAATTAATTATATACATAAAACTCTATAAATATCGTAAATGCAGAGTATAGTTATATGTATTTTAAAGAAAACACCCAAAAGAAATGCAAAATAAGTCTATTAACTCTTTAATCAATCATCTCTAACAACATCAATTATATTATCATCATTATATCTTAATAGATTTTCCCTACATTCTCTACCACCATTAGGAATAGGACCAAATCTATTTAAAGGCCAAAGTATATAACTAACTTTACCAACGATTAAACCAGTTGATATAGCACCATAAGTATTTGAATCGATTGAATGAACATTATCACCTTCAACCCAAACATGATTTAAAGGAATCAATACTCTATTTCTAGTATCAGGATATCGAGTTCTAATTAAATCATTTTGTTTTCCTTTAATTCTTTTAATATATAAAGATTCTGGATTAATTGGTGATCTTAAAAAAACAACATCATTATAATTTAAATTATTTATATCTTTACAACCCCATTTCCATAATATAACATGATCTTTACCTCCATCATTGCTTATTTGTGGATTGAAAGTTGGTTTCATTGATATACCTTCAATTTTACCAATTGATATAACATGTTCATTAATTAAATAAATTACTGGTATCCATGAACCAATTGTAATTAATTTTTTAAAAGTAAAAGATAAAATTAATTTTGATTGATCTATTTGATATTGTTTAGATTTGAAGAATCGTGAAAAGAAAGACATTGGTAGTGAAAAGGGAAGATATTTGGTGGAATTAGTGAAAATGTAATTATGTATTGAAAATTGAAAAAAACTGTGGAACTTTCTTAAATCAATTTTAAAGTGCTCGTTAGTAATATTTGTAATATTTGTTTTAGTGAACAAGTTTTTTTTTTCCTAACTATTCCCCATTTCTTCTTCTTGTTCAATAAGATTATATATCCTAGTTTCATCACAAAATGCCTACTGTTATTGACAAATCTGAAGAATTTGAAGTATGTTTAGTTAATTTGTTTTTGTTTTATTTACAAGTTCAAATCCTTATCAAAGATTACTAATTATTAGTATTTATGAAATATAGACCGTTTATAGTGTCAAATTAAACTGTAATGGATGTGTTAACTCTGTTAAGAATTCCATTAGTGAACTAGATGGTATCTCTAGTATTGAAGGTAATTTAGATTCTCAAACTGTTACTGTTTTAGGTTCAGCTGCTCCTTCTTCAATCATTTCACAAATTCAAAAAACTGGTAGAGATGCAATTATTAGAGGTTCTGGTAAACCAAATTCATCTGCTGTGTGTATTATGGAATCATTTGATTCTTATGATAAACTAACTCCTGTTAAAGGTTTAGCTAGAATCATTAGCCTTGGTGAAAAAAATATTATAGTTGATTTAACTTTAAGTGGTGTTAAAAAAGGTAAATATTATCCAAGTTTTAGAGAATCTGGTAATATTTGGCAAGGTGCTTTAACTACTGGTAAATCTATTTATGATTTACCTCCAATTGAAGCTAATAAACAAGAGAAATATGGTAGTGAGTTTTATAAAGCTCAAGAATATTTTAAAGTTCCATTAAAGATTTCAGATTTAATTGGTAGATCATTGGTTGTTTCTAAGGATCCTGTCAAAGTCTTTTTAGATTCTATGTGTGGTGTCATTGCAAGAAGTGCAGGTGCTTGGGAAAACGATAAAGCTGTTTGTTCATGTACTGGTAAAACCATTTGGGAAGAAAGAAAAGATGCTTTAGGTAAAGGTATTAACTAATCTTTTTAAATTATTCGGCCATGTAAATATTACGCTAGCTATCTTTATTAATTAATTAATAAAGTCATATCATGTATATTTTTTTAATGTATAAATGAAAACAAAAGTGCCTAGTAGTAACAAACATTAAATTAGAAGAGAGAAAAGATATCAAAAGACAAAAAAATATAAATAAAAGAAAATGGAGCCCCACCGAATAAAAGGTGTATAAGGTAATATAATATAATACATTGTAGATTCATTTCTGTAACTATATTTGAATATTTTCAATATAATCATCTTCAGTTAATTCATTATCAATTTCTAAACCATCATTATTTTCTGAACCAGATCCAACATTTTTAGAAGTTGATTTCCCACCTTTAGCTTCATCATTTAATTCCACTTGAACAGAATCTAATAATTCATTAAAATCATCATCTTCATCATCAAGTGGTCTTTTTTGACTACCTTTCTTAATATTTGAATTTTTACCTGAATTCAATATCATTTCGTCTGAACTTGGGACATTACCTGCACCTTTTCCATCAAAGTCTAATTCATACTCACTATCGTCACTTTCTGGTTTGATAAAAGTTAATAGACATGTTGAAAATAATATAACCAATAAAAGATAACCTAGTAGTTTTCTTTGTGGTGTTGTGAAATAATTTGTTGCTAATCTATCAACTCCACCTCTTTTATGTTTTGGTTTCAAAGAATAAGGTCTTGGTAGGTCGTATTTCTTGTTGGCATAACCTTGCATCTTCTTTTGTGACAAATATTAGAACAATTAATGATATTTGAGGTCTTGTGACATTGTTTATTAGTTTTGAAGTTTTGATGTTTTGTAGAAAAGAAAATAGAAGACAATGTGGCGGTGCACAAAACAGATGAGGCGCAGTTGCACAGCCTTGAGTTTTCTGAGAATTCAAAAAAAAATTGGAAGAAAATTTCAACAACTTGTTCATTACTTTTCTTTATGATTCTACCTACAGTAATCATTAATGAATGGAATACACAGCTTAATAGATTAACTCAGAAAATGACATTCTGATTCTTTTATTAAGTTGTGATTCATTCAAAATGGTTCAAATAATCATATCAAATTTTTTTATTTATTTAATGATTTAAATGATGAATTTTTTTAATATAATTGGGAATCTCTCTGACAATCTCGAAAAAAACTTATGGAGATAATATGTTAATTATAGTTTCTGAATTAAATAAATGAAAAAATTTGATATGATTTCTATACTATAAAAATAAAAGGTTTACAATGTATATTTATTTAAGTATTTATAATTCTTAAAAAAAAACAAGTATAAGTAGTAAAAGAAGAAGGACACAAACAAAAGTATAAATAGATTTATAATAATATAAAAGAAAAAGTAGAAATTGAAAATAAAACTCAAAAACAGTGAAAAAAAAAAACTCAAAATATGAAAAAGTTAAAGAACAAAATAAAAATATAAAATATAAAATGAAAGCAAGTATATAACAGATAAAAGATTCACAAAGGCATATAAATGAAATATGATACTGATTTAATAATTAAACAAATTAACTAATCATTCTTCTTAATATCAACTGGGATTTTAGCTGGAGTATTATCAACAGGAGCATTATCAGTTGAACTTGTAGAATTAGTAACTTCATCAGCTTTTCTTTGGTATTCATCATGTAAACCACCAACTTGTTTAGTTAAAGCTAATAATTCAGCATCTCTCTTTTTCAATTCACCTTTTAATTCATCAATTTTTAATTCACTAACAATTTCTTGAGCTTTTTCACCACCTTTTGATAAATCTAATAATTTTTTTTTATTTTTAACTAATGATTTTAATAATAAAATATTAAAACCAATTGCTAAACCTAAAAATAAAATAGCACCTGTAATATACATATTTCTTTCATTATAAAATTTTTGAGCTCTAATATCCCAAACATTACCAGCTGGAATTGGATTACCATATGGATCTCTTGATGGTGTTAAATCATATTTATGTTTAACAACTTTTTGTAAACAATCAAAGAAAATTAATGCATTAACACCACCAATACATAAAATAGTAACTTTAACATTTGGATTAAATAATCCAAGATAAAATAATTTAACAACTTTATTTTGAAATGATGATGGCAATGGTAAAACTAAAATTGAAATTGTAAACATTTCAGCCACTAAAGCACTAAATATTAATTGCATTTGTAAAGACATCTTGTTAAATTATAAATATCTATTTTATTAATATGAAAGTATATGTGTATGTGTGTGTGTGTAAATTTAATTTAATTATCGTTCAGAGATAGTAGAAAATTTGGTTAATTTGACTTTGAAGAATTAAGAAATAAAGGAACCAATGGCTTGAGAAGACTGTGATAGAATAACTGAAGTTAGAATATGTCTATAGGAGTATAGCTAACGATATCCGAATTGACTTTTCAGAGTTGAACAAGTAGCCAAGGAAGGAATTTCAGCTCATTTCTTGTAAAATTGTAAATGCTGTTCTTACTACAATGCGCACAATTACACCGAAATTTCCCGAAATTTAGATTTATAGCAAAGAAGACATAAAACAAAAATCTATTAAATAAACGTATATACTAAAAAAAATACAGTATACATGGATAATAAGGTATTAAATATCTTTCATAAAAAAAAAATTAAAAAAGAAAGTAATGAGAATGAAAAAAAAAAACTAAGGAGGAAAGGAATGAAAAATAGTTTTCTTCAATTCTTTTCAGTCTCCCAAAAAAAATAGTAAAAAAAGGAAACTGTAAAAAAGGAATGATTCATCAATGGGAAATTATATCATTTATATCCTTGTAAAGGTAAACAAAAGGTACATTTAACCACTATTGAATGCAAACAAAAAAATAAAACAAAAAGGTACTAAAAATTGTAAATGAAACTTATCTCAAAAGAAAAAAAGCTATTAATAAAAGAAATGGTATTGATTTAGTAACAATTGTAGCTAGTATTGAACGTATAGGAAATAGCAGAAAGAGAAACAAAGGGGAAAAAGTAAATAGAAAGAAAAATTAACAAATTATTAACAAAATGGTTAGTTATACTATGTTTTAGTTATATTTATAAAGTATATTTTAATCTTATTTTAATTTTATAATTCAATATCAACTAATTATTTTAGAATATAATAACCCAGAAAAACGTACAAGAAACCAAAATGAAAAATTAAGAAAGTATATATTTTAATTTTTTTAAGCAGCACAAACAAAAGAATTTCGTTGAGTGTAGAATCGTTGTTGCGAATAATAGTCATTGTTGTTAATATTATAAGAATTGGTGTTATTAATGTTATTATTATACTGCCCAGTCATAGGTATAGGCCCATTCGTTAAACTATTATTATTATTTAAACCAGTACTCACTAAAGGAGGGATTGTATATGTTGCAGGCAAAGGAAGTGGAGGAGGTAATTGAAGAGAAGGAGCAGTATTAGTATTTGAATTTGAATAGAAGTTATGATTCATATTATTATCAATCATAGAATAGTTGTTGTTATTATCATTGTTGTCAAAGTTTAACTGTTGAGGTTTTGGTAATGTAGGTTGGCTAACCATTTGATTATACATTGAATAATAATCATTATTATTGTTTGAAACTTGTTGGACACCTATTGGTGCATTGTATTGTGATTGATAAGAGTTTTCAAATGCTATTTGATGAAGTGATGAACAGGAAGGTTGGTGAGATGGACGTGATATTGGTTGTGGTAATGAAACGGGATGTGATAATGGTGGTAATTGAATTGCAGGAGGAACAGTAATTGGAGGAGGAAGTGGAGCACCACATTGATGATAATCATCAAACCAAGGGGAAGAATTCAGAGGAGTATTAACAGGAGAAAATTGTTGAGATCTTTCTGAAAATAAGGAAGTTGAAGGTGAATGATATCCAACAACTGGAGAGTTATTAGAAGGTGGATATAAATCTGGAATAACAATATCAGACAAGTTAGCTTTCTTGCTAGTATTAAACTTATTACACCATGTTTCCCAACATTCTTCAATGCATGAATAACCTTGTTCATAATGTAATCTCCATTGAATTACAGATAACCAATCTTTTTCCAGTTGATTTATTAATCCAACACTTAAACCAGTAGCATCAGACCAAGATTTATTTCTGAAAGTATTATCATCATTAAATTTATTTGCCAAAACTAATGCAATGACCAAATTTTGGAAAACCTTAGAGTCATCCAAAACAGGATCATCATGCTTAGACATTTTATCATTAAGATACAACAGAGATAATATCAAAGAAGATTTTGGAAGTCTTGTAGCAGATAAAACAGATTTCACCGTACTATGTAAGGAAGAGGTTGGATTATCACTTCTCTTCATTAAACCATAACATAACCAGCAAACAAACTTAACCATTTGATCCATATCATAATCTAAAACCGAGGAAACGCCACCAGTAGTAGGTTGATCAGCTTGTTGTTGTTGAGATGGCTGTTGTTGTTGTGGCTGCTGTTGAACTTGGGGTTGTTGTTGTTGAGGTTGTTGATATTGAGAAGAGTATTGATATGGTTGTTGTTGATAAATAGGAGGGATGATGGAAGCAGGTTGCTGTTGAGGAGGAGGTAGTTGAATTTGATGATGTTGTTGTTCAGATATATAGTAATCATTTCTTTGAACAGGGGCTGGCATTGGAGCTGGGGGAGGTGGAAGGGTAGGATAATACACATTACCATTTGAAGTATAGTTAGGTGTATAAGAGAGAGAAGGTTGATGTTGTTGGTAAGGTTGAGATAGCGGTGGAGCTTGTTGTTGTTGTTGATAAGTTGTATATGGATGATAAGATGATTGACGTTGATGATATAATGGCAGAACAGGTTGTTGTTGTTGTTGAGGAATACTAAACATGTAACCTTTTGAAGCAGTTGGGGCAGCAGATGAACCAAACATATTGAAGATTCAAAAATCAAGAGTAAAGTTGTAGAAAGAAAAATAAAATTGAAAGAGTCAACGATAACTTAACTAAAAGCTCGTTTTTATTAATTATAAATAAGATGATTGATCACACAAATATATGATAGTAGTCCTTAAAAATAATATTAAATCCTTGTAAAGTCTTTGTTGTCTTTAAAAATGAACAGGAAAAAAAAAGCTGAAACCAAAATATGTGTGATATATTAATGTGATGGCAAATTAATTAAATTAATTAATTAATAAACAAATTAAATTGAGAACAGTTGTATAAATCCAGTTGTAATTATTTCAAAAAATGAAGATAATAGGAGGGTAATCAATAACTAAAAGAAAGAGGTTATATATAGCCCTTTTAAATAAGATGACTAATAGAAAGTTGCAAGAATAGGATTTTGAGAGGATAGTTTTTAGATCTTGTAAAAGAAACAGAAGAAGCTTGCCTTTATATAAATTTGTGAGAAGGTATATAAGAGCACAGATCTTTAACTTCAACTATATTGATAAAGTTGGGTTCTTTAATGAAAAGAGGGTTTGGGAAAGGATGGAGGAGCAAGAAGACAGCACATTTGTATCCCAAGTGTGAAAATGTAGGAATCGTCTTTGTTTAAAAAGGTTTTTTTCCTGCTTCGAATAGTTGAAATTAGAGCGAGTCACTGAAGTAATTGGCTGGACTCGCGCGTGCCGCAGCTCCCGGCGTGCACCACTCAGATTGCTTTTTATCCGCCCGTGGGCCGTGGCTCTTCCCGGCTGGCCCAGCAGGGACTCCCTGCATGGGCTCCCTGGGAGCGCGCAGGCTGCCAGCCCAGGACAAGCAGCCACCCAGGCCACGTACGCCAGGCCTGTTCCGGATTGGGCGAGTAGAAAAATTTTCAAAACATGCAATTTAATATTAAGGCGCCTTTTAATTCTCCTTCTTAGCTGTTTGTTTTGCTCCGCACGACCTTCTGTTTTACTTTTTCTGCAATCACAATTACAACAACTCTGTCCGTGCCATGAAGAGGTGAAAACGATAGTAGCTGTAGATCAAACTACCATATATACGTAAGAGAGCAAAAACTATACAGCATTGCTTCATGAAGCAAACAACGTGTGTACATAAATCACGGTATATGATATATCAATTATCAATTAAGATGGGGGCCCGGTAAGCAAGCTATAGCTATTATTGAAATTGAAATTGAGTATATTCGCATCCAAATTATAATTGAAATTATTATTATCGAGTATACGTGTTTCCAACAACAATTATAACTCTAGCTATCAAGTCAAGTTCAAATTTATAGTGATATATATATCATCAATATCATCACGTATATAGTTATACTGTACGTACGTATATAGAACAAGTAACGCTTGAGGAGAATGGGTGTTTCTGCTCCTCCTCCTTCGCCCATCATCCTTTAATCCTTTTTATAATATCCTTTTTGTCTCTTTCTCTCTTCGTTTTACTTCATATATGATATATATAATCGTTTCCAATTGTTTATAGCTATTATAGCTATTAATTATTATACAGTATTTATTAACGCTATACTATATAACCATGTACTGTACTGTACTGTACAGTTATAATTAAGGAATGATGGATGATGACATTGATGAGGCATCAGAATCATCATATTCATTCAATTGCAATTGGGGATCGATATATATCTCAGGATATCAATATAGCTGTATATACATATAGCTAATTAATATTTTTACTGTTCTATATATACTACTTGTATATATTTAAACTAGAAATGATTGGCGGAAGTAGAAGTCCCCCCTATAAGTATAGAGCCATTTTAAATAAATTTACTTTCTTTTTCAACGTACAACTATAACGTACAAATACACATAACAAGTAAGAAACAACTGCAACATTGAAAAGAAAAGAGGGAGAAAAATTCAACAAACCTAGGTCCTAGGTACAGGAAAATTAAATTGACCAAGAAGAAAACTGAATCTTGTGCGATTACAACAATTTACAATTTATAGCTCAACAAAAAAAAAAGGAGAGGGCCTTTTCCTTTTCCTTTTTCAAGCAACCACTTTACCTCTTCTAGGTTGATGGTTGTTAAGTGATAGATATAGTAAATTAGTATATACAATTAACTCAATTTAATTGATTCAAAATTTAATTATATGAAGAATTAAATTAATATCCCTGATTAATTCTCAGATTCTCTCTCTCATGACTTTTTTATCATCCCATTTATAATAATTACTTGTTGAAATGAATTTAATTTAATTTAAATTTAAATTTCTCAAGATATATATGTATAAGTTAATTGGATATTTAAGGCAGCTACTAGCTATATAATCCTTTTAATTTAATATATTGATTTTGATAATGCCCTATATCCTACAACTCCATCTCTTCTTGAATCTTAATGTTTGATTTTTGATGGAAACAGTTTAGCGTTGCTATAGATAAAGATAAAGTAATTAGCTATCCCATATCCCTTTTTATATTGACAAAGAAAGAAGTAATATGTATGGGAGAATACATACAGATTAATTAATTTCAACATTAATATTAAATTTGATTTAAAGTCAGAGTCAAACTAAAACTTGATTAATCATTAAAGTTAAAGATTAATTTGATATTTTTAAAACTTATACTTCTTCTGACCTTCAAGGCTTTAATCCTTTCATTACTAAACTTTTCATAACTGCTGAGCATGTAACATTTATCTTCAGTATAGAAAACAGAGTTAGGAACTTAAGATTATTACAATGTATACTTTTATCATAAATTTCATGCTTTCCTCAACTCTTTCTCCCTAACAAAGAAAACATTTGTTTATTTCTGAAATCGAAGAACTTGATCTATTCATTTCATATTCATGATACACCTATAGTGATTGTATTATATATCTGTTCGGATTTCCTATTTAACTTCTTCTTCTAATTCTTCTGAATTAATTACTTTCTTATTTTTTTAAAGGTGCATGAATAGTCTTGGATCATTAAGATAATTTGAAAACTACTAACTATTAATTGAGTATAATTGTTCATATTAATTAACTATACTGTAGTATATATACTGAATACAGTGTATTGACACTTAATCTATTTTAAGCAAAAAACTTGAGCTCATCGCAACAAATCTAGCTCAACACCAAAATACCCAACCTCCTGAAAAAGATCAAAACTCGCGAAAAGTAATGAATTTTTCAATTTTTTTAAAGCCTTCGAAGACTGTATAGATTAAAAGTTATAATTATTAATAATGAAATCCCAATTATATTGAACAAAAACCCCATCGTTAAAATATAAATTAAGCAAATAAAGCAGTATAGAATAAAGAAAAATTAAAATACAAAAAGAACCTCAAGTTTAATTGAAAGACAGAAAAATAAAGAAAACCAAAGGATTTTTTAACCACCAAAACCATATAAAGTTCTACCTTGTCTCTTTAAAGCATAAACAACATCTAATGAAGTAACAGTCTTTCTCTTAGCATGTTCAGTATAAGTAACAGCATCTCTGATGACGTTTTCTAAGAATGATTTTAAAACAGCTCTAACTTCTTCATAAATTAAAGCAGAAATTCTCTTAACACCACCTCTTCTAGCTAATCTTCTAATGGCTGGTTTTGTGATACCTTGGATATTATCTCTAAGAATCTTTCTGTGTCTTTTAGCACCACCTTTACCTAGACCTTTTCCACCTTTACCTCTGCCGGACATTTTATTTGTATATGAAAGTTAAGTTTGAAAATTAAAAATTGCACAAAACTTGTGTATAGATAAGAAGGAAAAGAAGAAGAGCGAACGTTAAAGTATATGAAAATTTGATAATTTGGTGGGAATTGCGTGGGTTTATAAATAAAATTAAATTGTGTGGAATGACTTTGTTTAAAATTGCCATTGTAAATTCGAGGGTTAAGTGAGATTGATATCCAGTAGCGAAAGTGAATTTTAAACCGGACGAAAGTGTTTTGGCCAATCATATAGCTTGAATGTAGTTGTGTTTTCAATCTTTGTTGTGTTTTTGTGTGAGAATTGCGAGCGAGCCGCACGAGCGTGTTGCAAAACAAAGTTGAGCCGCCCGGCACTGCGACGTGATTGGCCAGCTGGCGCCAGCGCGAGTAGCCAAAACAAACAAACACGATCGCTGTGTGAGAAATAGTGAGCGATTGTCTCGGTGGAATGGTCAGCAGAATTTACTATGAGACAGGTAACTTTTACAATTGCAATTTGCAATTCCTTCGTTTTTGATATTTAAGCATACGCATTCGCACTTTTTTCCAACTACAAAATTTGCCACTTTCTTCCCTCCTTTTCTTCTACCTATCATACAAAATGGCAAGAACCAAACAAACTGCAAGAAAGTCTACTGGTGGTAAGGCACCAAGAAAACAATTAGCTTCCAAAGCTGCTAGAAAGTCTGCACCAGCTACAGGTGGTGTTAAGAAACCTCACAGATATAAGCCAGGTACTGTTGCTTTAAGAGAAATTAGAAGATTCCAAAAATCTACTGAATTATTAATCAGAAAATTACCTTTCCAAAGATTAGTCAGAGAAATTGCTCAAGATTTCAAGACTGATTTAAGATTCCAATCCTCTGCTATTGGTGCTTTACAAGAATCTGTTGAAGCTTATTTAGTTTCATTATTTGAAGACACTAACTTGTGTGCTATTCATGCTAAGAGAGTTACCATTCAAAAGAAAGATATTCAATTGGCTAGAAGATTAAGAGGTGAAAGATCTTAGGTTATTATTATGTTTGCTTCTATTTATCTCCTGATACCTTTGTGTTTTATGTAAATTATTTCTTTTCTTTTTTATTAGTTGGGATCGCTTAATATTTTGTTCAATATATTTTTTTTATACGATGATTGGGTTTAACATAACTTTCATATCTTATATTTATTTAAACAATTAACTAACTCTATATATATATAGAGTCTGTAATCAAAATTATAACGAAGTAAAGTAATAGGAGTGATTCTGAATTTCCAAAGGTGCGATTCAAAAAACTTTTACTAATCGATGATACAACCAATAATAACACTATACAACAGTTCATAATTCTATTAATCTACAATAATATTCATTACAACATGTCAAAGCAAGGACTAGGTGTTGGTGCATTACCTAGTATAGGTACTTTTTGGAAACAAGCTATATTTTTATGTGGTATAGCAATGGGTACAGCATATTTTGTTAAATCAAAAGTTACAATTAGACGTCGTCAACAATATATTAAAGAAACCTCATCATTCGATTCAGTACAACAAGAAAGAACAGCATTGTCTACATCAGGTCAAGAACAACAACAATATCAAGATAAATTTGGTATTGCTGGTGTTAAACCTGGTTTTCCAATTAAAGATGAAAATTCACCTGTTTATAATAGAAAATCTGAATTTGAAGGAGCTGGTAGTAGTTACATGAGTAGAAAACCAGGTGATAAATTTGGATTTTGGAGTATTTTTAAATGATTATAATTAAATTTAGTTGTATCATATGGTATACTTATATGAGTTAATTTTATATATTTCTTCGGCTTGTTCATAGTTTTGTTTTTTACTTTTACTTTATTTATTCTTAATTTAATAAAATTTAATTTACATTTGTATTCGATTGATAATAGTTAATAGCATAAAAAGAAGAATATAATTAATATAATATTATAAAAACACACAGAATATAAAAAAAAAGCTCGATTGTAATTTTTTTTTGATTTTGATAAAATACAGTACAGTTTAATTTATTTAGAATTTAGAGCATATATAACAATAGATCACACAAACGAATAGAGTATATGCTTATAGCGTAACGAACTAATATGAAACAATAATTTAATTATTTGTCATTTGTTGAAAAATAATCAGCCATTTCTTGATCTAATTGTTCTAATGTCTTCTTCTTTGGTTTACCAGCAGCTCTATTGTTTCTATTACCATTATTTTGAGCACCTCTTCTAACAGGTAAGTTACCTCTCTTGTTTCTTATGTTTTGTTGTAATTTAGCCTTTTTTGTTTGAGCAGGAGCAGATGGCTTAACTTTATTTGGAGTGATTCTATCAGCCAATGGTCTTAATGATGGATCAACAACTAATTCTAATCTTAATTTACTTTTACCATTATCAATTGGTGAGTTGTTGTATTTAGTAACTGCTTCTTGAGCAAATTTAGATTGTTTGAAAAGAACTGTAGCACCACCTGATGGTTGACCTTTTGAATTATATGATAAAGTAACTGATTGAATACCGCCAACTTGTGATTGGAAAAATTCCTATAAAAAAATAAATTTAACAATTTGAAGTTAGTAATTTATGAAAAATAAAAAAAAAAAAAACTTGAATAATCAAACATGAGAATTGTGCCATTAATTAAATTAAAAAAAAGTGAAGTTAATGAATCCTTAACTGGAAGTAATTATAAGTTGATAGAATGTTGTGAAAAATTTAAATTAATTGATAAAATAAAAGAAGTCGTGAAAATGATAAACAAAATGGAAATTCTTCAAGCAAAAATAAAATAGGAGAGCAGTATTAAGAGAAACTAGTAATGATTTGGACGCAAATAAGTGTAATTCGATGTTGTATCAAGAAGCTAATTTAGTTAATCCACATTAACCACAGTTCAAGATAAATTTAGAATTTATAATCGATGAGGATCTCAATTTCATAAAAAGACAAGGTCTGCAATATCACAATCTTTTAAGAGTAATCTTAATTCATAAACTAGTTCAAACAAGCTCTTTTTTCCTAAATATAGTTTCATCGACCCACTTAAGGGGACAAAACACACATCTGTAGTCTTCAAAGAATAGTAGAAAGATAACTAAAATTTTCTTCTCGTACAGGAATTTGAATTTCAATGACTGAGGTAGGGAAACAATGTTCAGGGAGGCTGGGGTATCAAGTATCAATATTATACTAAACAAATTGCAATGATGTTAACTGAAAATAGTGATTAATGAACCAATAAATTCTAGATTCAAAATAAAATACCACAAGTAATTTCTAGACGTAGCCAACCCAAAATCAAAAGAACAAATGTAACCCAGTTTCAGCTTATTTTTAATATTCTGATAAATCCAATTGTATCATAGACAAACGACAGTTAGTACCATAAAAAAATATCAACCAAAAAAATAAATTAATAACCAACATTTTAGATCACCAATATTATAATTATCAGCAATAAAAGAATCATATATCAAACTTCATATAATCTTTATAATAAATAATTGTATATTATACCAAATGGTGAACTAAGGAAACCTATCAAAAATTATAATGTAGAATAACACTTCCTGAACACATATTAAACGAAAAGTTCAATATGATTCTTTATTAAATCAATGTTACATAACAAAATTGATTTGAAATTGTATCTTGTGCAATAAATAAAATGATTTAATTAGAAAAGTTGTGGAATATAATTAGCAAAATAGCACACATTCAAAGCAAAAAAATGTATTCATGAAATTGAATTAAATAAATATAAAGCATACCTTAACAGCTTCAGTTTTAATATCTTTTGGTAAACCACTAACAACAACTTTTTGAGCATAGTTAATAGCGGAAGGAGAGACAGCTGGTCTTGCAGTAGCAGTGTTTCTCTTTTTTTCAACAGCTCTAGCAGCAGCAGCTTGTAATCTTTTTCTGTTGATAGAAGGAGCAATTGGAGCTCTACCTCTTGAAGTGGCGACAGCTTTTCTAGCTCTGCCACCTCTTTGAGCACCTCTTTGAGCACCTCTTGGACCTCTGTTGTTTTTTGGTTTTGAGGCGATGATTGCGTCTAATGATTGTTCTAAAGCAGACATTGTGATATTCGATTAGTTATTGAGATTTGTACTAGCAGTGTAGTTGAAGGAGAAGAAGAAACAGCACACAGAGGCAACAAATTGATAAATGTTTTCGAGTTTTCGAGTTTTCAGCGAACCTGAAAAAGACGTGCGCCACTCAACTGTGAGAAGAACAACTCAGTACGCGCACGTATACGTATTTACAACAATTAACCAGTACTGATTCTACTGAATAGCACTTCACAATTATTAGTTACTACTGCAGAAAATGGCTGAGCGTGGTATGTGTTTTCAGATTAGCTTAGATGGGAGTTTTCCCAAACTTCAAAGATTCTCTTTAGTTGATTAAATAAGTACTAACATCTCATCATTTTTTTATAGAACTTTACCAAGTTTATCAATTATATTTCAATTCTAAACATACTGAATTAATAAGTTTAGATTTAGATAATGAATTGGGAACTTTAGATCCTGAATACTTGAAATTAGCTAAATCATATCAAACTAGATCTTTGTTAGCTTTAGGTAAATACGATCAAGCTTTAAAAACAACAAATGATGAAACTTTATCTACTTATATTGAATTTTTAAAATCAGGTTCTAAAAAAACTGAAGAGTTTGATACTTCTTTTAGTTCTGATGAAGGAACTTCATTATATAAAGCCTTATATTTTGGAGCAATTGATGAATATGAAACTGCTCTATCTAAATTAAATAATAAAGTTATTGATGATATTTCATTAGGTGTTTATTTTAATTTAAAATTAGGTAAATTAAAAGAAGCTAATACCTGGATCAAATATTTTCCATCTGGTTTAAAAGATACTTTTATTTACAACTTAACAACTTCTTGGGTTGAATTATTACAATTTGGTGATAGCTTAGATTCAAGTTATTATCATTATGACGAAATTACTTCAAATGAATCAACTAATTCAATCAAATCATTAATTTGCTTATTTGTTGCTAATTTGAAATTATTACGTTTCCCAGAAGCCAAACATGTTTTAGATAAAATTAATTCTGTATATGAAGAAAACCCTCAAATTGATGAATTAGATGATTGGAAAGCTGATTTGATAATTGATCAAATCACTTATAAACTACTAACTAATGATGAAGAAGCAAATCTTGATGTTGATATATTGTTAAAGAATTTAAAGAAATTAAGTCCAAATCATGAATATTTACAAGATTTAAAAGAGAAGAATGATTTGTTTGATTCAATCGTTCAAAAATACAAAGCTTAAACAATTATTTTTATAATATTCCATAGAGTATTGCTTAGTATGTGCTATGTATCTGTATAATCACTCCTGAATAAATCGGTTTATATTTGAAAATTGAAAATTAGAAAACTACTTATATTGTATTAGTTAATTGTGTATACCAAAATAAAACAAAGCAAATTAAGGATCATAAAAAATACATAAACATAATTAAAAGTTAAAGTGGCTTAAATTAGGATCATGGCAAGAATTCTCTCTTTCAATTTCTTCATCTGGAATTTCTTCCAATTCAATCTTTCTAACTTGCCTATTTTTCTTAACTTTGACTTTCTCTTTTTCCTCTTTCTCCATTTTTGGAATCTTAATTTCAAGAATACCATTTAAAAGCCTAGCTTTAATATTATCTTGATGAATCAATGAATGGAATTTAATAACTTTCTCAAAAGAACCAAATCTTTGTTCTGAAATTATTAAAATTTGAGATAGATCAATATATGGATCATCTTCAGTTAAATATGGATTTTTAATCTCACCTTTGACAACTAATTCTGATGACGATGAATCAAATGTAACATCAACAAAGTATTTTGTAACACCAGGTAATTGTATAACAAGAATATAAGTTCTTTCAAAATCGTAGAGATTCATTGGAGGTGAACATGATTTAGTTTGAGGATTAACATATCTGTTAACAGACATTGAATATATTTCTGGCTATATGTATTCTTCAATATTGAAAATAATAGGAATGCCCAAATTTAAAGGAAAATGGGTTTATCTATTTACACCCGTATCTACATTTACTTAACTGTTGCCACCCAAATTTGACAATAAATATTTCCCCCTATGCTACCATGTTTCTTCTGCCCCTATATCTAGGCATCGTTCTCCATGTTTCGGGTTCCAACGGTTGCCATGGGGTAGTATGCATGCATGGACCTACGTGCTCTAGAACGATATATATAAGTTCAATTAATGATGAAATATTAACAAGAAAGATAATTTAGCTGAAAGCTACGTACTGTATAGAATATACTGTATTGTATTGTATTGGTCAATTGAGTATAGGAAAATAAAACAAAATATATAAGTAAAATGAAATATGTATAAACAAAAGCCATTAACGGCTAAAATAATAAAGTTAATGATCATTGACATTATTAGTAGAACTTTCTCTTTCCAATTCTTCATCTGGGATTTCTTCCAGTTCAATCTTTTTAACTTGCTTAATTTTGGCTTCTTCGTTTTCCATTTTTGGAATTTTAATTTCAAGAATACCATTTAAAAACTTGGCTTTAATATCATCTTCATGAATCAATGGATAAGAAGGTAATTTAATAACTCTTTCAAAAGAGCCAAATCTTTGCTCTGAAACTTTCAAAATTTGAGATAAATCAACATATGGATCATCTTCAGCTAAATATGCATTTTTGATCTCACCTTTGACAACTAATTCTGATGATGATGGATGAAAATCAATATCAACAAAGTCTTTTGTAACACCTGGTAATTGTATAACAATTATATAATTTTTTTCAAAATCATAGAAATTCATTGGAGGTGAAAATGGTTTATCAACATTATGTTGTGGAGCGGAAACTTGCAATGGACTACCTTTTAGGATTTCAAATTCTGGTTTTGAGTTACCAGAATGTAAGTTTAATGTGGTAGTTGGTCTTCTTCTAAGTCTAGGATTTGATGCCTGACTAGATGGTCTTTTATGAAATAACCTAGCTGATTCTATTGGTTGTGAAGAAGATATGACATTTTCTTTGGATTCAGGAATATCACTTTTCTTTGGTTCTTCAGATTTTTCTTTGTCATCAATAACTTTATCTTCTTCAATTTCATTTTCATTTTCATTTTCATCCTTTTGAACTAATGGAACACTATCGTTATCTTCCAGGAAAGGAGTAGTTTTTTCAGCTTCAACTTCATTTTTTTCATCTTCTGCATCTTGCTTTTGTAAAGCTTGCTGTAATAAAGCTTTAATCAAATTGTTATATTCATCATCACCTGAATTGTTTAAAGCATAAGTAGCAGGTCTAGCAAATCTTCTCCATTTAGGTTGAGGAGCAGGATCTTGTTGTTGGCGAACTCTAGATTGTCTTGGATAATAATTACCATCAAAAAGTCTATAAGGTGATCCACCATAATCATCATCGTCATCAAATGAACCATGTGGATTATAATAAGTTGATTTTAAACCATCATTTTGTGCTTGATTGCTTGAATCTTCCTTCAACTGGTCTTCATATTCTTCCTCTTCTGGTGTTTCAGCTTCATAATCATAGTTATCATCATGATTATAATAACCTTGAGGAATTGATTGGAAAGGATAGGCAGGTTGATGATAAGCAGGTTGATGGTAAGCATAAGCTGGGTAAAAGGGGGAACCACCATAAGAAGAAAAAGCTGGTTGATATTGCTGTTGTTGCTGTCTTCTAGCTTGCTTTTGCTGTTTAGCAGCTTGAATCAATCTAGCTAAATCAATCGAGTTTGATTCATTTGGTCCATTGGATCCACCATTTAATATATCAAATAAATCGATGGCTTGTGACGCTTGTCTTGGTTTAGTTTGAGGATTAGAATATCTCTTCTCAGGAGCAGGGCCAGAATTGACACGTCCTAGTAAGTTAAGAAGGTATGGATCCATTGAGTATATTTCTGATTGTATATTATTCAATACTGAAGTAAATTGAAATAGTAAGAAGAAGAAGAAAACAGTGTTTTTATATACGTTGCTTGCCACTGTTCACTCCATATTCCCTTTACGCAGTTTACGGATCTTCTGGAATTATCCCGCACTTTCCAGAATCAAATACGTTGGATCGATACTATAGATAGAAGTAAAATGAATTTAATAAACAAGCTAATTAAATAAAAATATTAAAAGATGAATATAAAAGAATGAACAATTAATTAAGCTAAGAAAAACAGCAATAGGTGGGTGTGGGTGCATGGTAGTAAAATAGAGGAGGAACATTTATAGTTCATGAAATAGGAAAATTTGAAAACAAAAAACAAAAACCAACGTAATCAATTAACAAGTAAATTAAAAAGTTCAAAAGGAATCATTAACATCATCAATGCAAAAAAAAGAGTATATAAAATTTCAAAATGTATATTTCGATAATTGTTCATAACCTGAGTAAATTTAGAAGGTAGTTTTACTTTTCTTTCCTTTCTTCTTTCCTTTTTTAGATGACTTCTTTTTCTTATTTGAGTTGTTGATTGGTCGGGTGTTATTATCACTGCTACTCCCAAGCCTTGGAGAAGGAGTTGATGATGTTTGAGGCTCAGGGCTAGGAGATGATTCATTTCTTTGAATAGTTGACACAGTCGATGTTCGTGAGAGCGCTTGAGAAGAAACTATCTGAGAACAGTTGGTATCAACAAGCGGAACATTGTATCTTGAAATTGAATCAGAGATAGACCCTTGTTCAGATGATTCAATTTGTTGTTGTTTGTTTTTTCTAAGAGATTTTAATCTTTGTTGATGAGATGTAGTATTTGAACCAGCTTTGGAAGCAGAAGGACCTGAGTTCAAAACAGTTCTTTCATATTCAGATGAACCCAGGTTAATTTCTTCAGGTTCAGGAGTAGGACTATCTTGATCATCTTTTCTGTTTGAACGATAAGAAGGTGGATCAGATCTTGGAGAGGAAATGCTTTCTTTACTTTTAGTTGATATGTTATCTTCAAGAACTGTACATGGAGTTACAGTGGTAGCCGTTGGCGCTGGTCCATTAGAAGACCCTTCAATAACAGGGTGTTTTAATTCATTATTCAGGAAATTTGATTTTTCAACCAGTGATTTTGGACCAAAAAATGTTTCTTCATCTGAAGGATAATGAGGTGGTAATAGTTCTCCTCTATCCAGTAAAGTATCCTTTTTCATTAACTTAGGGGAGTAAAGAGGTGGAGCACCAATTGAACCTTCATTATGATTCTCACAGAATCCTAATTTTTTAACATTTGCTTCGATGAAGACAAAACCTAATTGACCTAAATTCACAGAAACTTTACATGGAGATCCAACTGAACCAATAGATGGATATAAATGTGCTTTGAAATTCTTAATGATTTCTAAAATATTTTTACCATTATGAGTAATAAAAACTGAACCTGAAGCAGATTTATAACCAACACCAATAACATCACCTTCAATTAATTGTGGTAAAATAATAGGTAAATCTAAATCATTAACAAAAGGTCTACCACTTAATCTTAATGAACCATCAGTTTGAATACCAATTGAATATGGTGCTAGACCAGGTAACTGGAAATTAGGGTAAGGTGAAGTAGTTAATCCAATTGAGATTAAAGTAGTTTGAGGGTCAAAATCAAATAATTTTGTTTCAAAATAAATTGTATCATTTTTACGATTCTTATAAGGTAATGGTAAATTTAAAATAGCTGAAGACATTTCATTAGTGACAAATGAAATATCAGTTAAATCTTCAATATAATATGGAACATTTTTGAACATTAATGATCTATAATTAAGCTTATCAGAAACAATTGAAGATGGATGAGTACCAGTAGCTGAATATTTCTTTACAATACTTGGTAATAAAGATGTTGTTTCATTAACATTATTAATATCTTCAGATTGCGGAGATAAACCAGAATCTTCTTCACTTCCTCCAAGAGCTAATTGTGGGCCATTTGTTTCTTCATCTTCAATATCTTGAATTAACTCAGATAATTGATCTTGATAATTTTCAAAATAAAAACAATTTATACCTCTATCTCTGATCAATAAATATGTAGTATCAATTTCACCATATAAATTACTAAAATTTAAATCTGGTTTATTTCTTTCAAAAAATTTTAATCCAAGTTTAAATCTTATTCTATCTTTATCATCTAATGCATGAAATAAAGATTTAGAATCTTCTTGAATATCATTAATATCATCTTGAGGTGGTTCTAAAGATTCAGGAATTAAATGATCATCATCTTCTGAAGCAGATAAGAATGAGTCCCTATAACATGAAAAATAAATAAGGAAAAAGAATGAAAATATCATAAACACTGTCATTAAAGCTGAAAATAAGATCAAGTATGTCACTTGAACATCATCCAGATTGAACGCCCCAAGTAATGATGAGTTTATTGAGAAAGTCATGATGAAAAAAAAGTCCTGTGTGTATGAACTTTGGGCTAAATGTAATTAATATGAATTAAAAAACAGTAGTAAAGGGGGACAAGTGGGCAATTTATGAGAAACAGGAAAAAAACTGAACTCTTAACCATTGTTTTTGTTAATTTTTGTGTGTTGATTTACTTTGCGAACTTTTTTTTTTGGTTTCAGATCGGACTCGCCGTACTATTTTCATTATCTGTAAGACTTAGTACGAGTATATATATACAGATCAGACAATTAAATGTTATTTAATATATGGAACTTTATGATATGAAACTTTTATTTAGAGGGGTGATCATAAACATTAAGAAGAAAAGAAGGAAAAGATTAAGCTAAAACACACTAAACTAAAAAAAAGAAGAGAAGAAAGAAAAGCTTCTAAAAAGTTACATGAACCAATATATTTATTTTATTTTATGAAAAATGTATATATAGAGCAAAAATCAAAGGATTAAGAATAAAATAATAAGTTTGTTTGTATGATGTGATAATTAATTAGGTGGAACCCAACAACTTATAGTAATAATTCTAATGGATTTTCAACGATGGTCTTTAATGCCTTGATATAATCACCACCTTTTGCACCATCAATAACTCTATGGTCGAAAGTACCAGTGATATTAATAACATCATCAAACACGAAACCGTTTGGATTTGCTTTATCTGGAACAGCCTTTTTCTCAACAGTACCAATTGCAATAATAGCAGATTGTGGTGGATTTAAAATAGATGTAAACAATGTAACAGCATGGTTCATACCTAAGTTAGAAATGGTTATAGTACCACCTTGGAATTCTTCTGGTAATAATTTGTTATCTTTGGCTCTCTTACCTAAGTCTTTGGCTTCTTTAGAAATTTCTTCTAAACCTTTAGAATGTGCATCTTTAACAATTGGAGTAATTAAACCTGTTGGAGTAGCAACGGCAATTGAAACATCAACATTATCAAATTGTCTGATAACACCATCTTGTTCTAAATAATAAGCATTAACATCTGGAACTCTTTGAGCAGCTTTAGCAATAGCTTTAATCATCAAATCATTAACTGATAATTTATATCTATCATTAGCAGTGGAATTCAAAGATTGTCTTAATTTTAATAATTTGGAAACAGAGACACTAGATGAAACGATATAATCTGGAGCACCTTGTTTAGATCCTAATAATCTTTTACTGATAACTTTTCTCATGTTAGTTAATGGAATATCTGTGAAAGCTGCTGTTGGAGCTGGAGCTGCAGTAGCAGCTGGAGCCTTTGCTTCAACCTTAATGGATTCAACATCTTTAGCAGTAATTCTACCATTTGGACCGGTACCCTTAACACCTTTCAAAGAAATACCTTTTTCTAAAGCAATAGTTTTAGCTAATGGAGAAGCATAAATTCTACCAGCTGGGGCAGATGAGGTAGCTTTTGAAGAAGATGGAGCTGGAGTTGATGAAGAAGCATCAGCAGCAGGTTCTGGAGCCTTTTCTTCAGCAACAGGTTCAGCTGGGGCAGCTCCGGAATCACCAGCATCAGCAGCTGTGAAATCAGCAAAAGCACCTAAAGAATCTTTATCTTCAACATAAACAGCGATTGGTTTACCAACAGGCACTTCTTGGGCACCATCACCGACTAAGATTTTAGCTAAGTAACCTTCTTCTTGGAATTCGAAATCCATAGCAGCTTTATCAGTTTCAACTTCTGCAATAGATTCACCAGGAGCTAGTTGATCACCTTCTGCCTTGTGCCATTTAACCAAATTACCGATTGTCATTGTTGGTGATAAGGCAGGCATTTGAATAACGACATGTTGTGGGAACTTAGAATCAGAATATAATCTTGAAGCTAGTTTAAAAGAGTTTTGAGCAGCTGAAGAGCATCTTAAAGCAGATAATCTTAGGACAGGTCTAGTTGCTAATCTTAGGGTTGTGATAGCGGACATTGTAGTGGGGGTGGAGACTTATATATTGGGGAAATTGGGGAAGAAGAGAGAGACCTGATGGAATTGGTTGATCTGGAGTTAAACCAGGTCTGTGAAGCAGTTCGTTGATATTCTGCGGAGTGTTCTGATCCTTAATTTGCGTACCAAGTGGGGAGCTTCAATGCTCCGAAATGAGAGGGGACGACAGTCGGACGGTGCGTCGATTTCCCGCTCTGCCACAGCGCAGCCCGTGCCAGCAACAGCTCATAAAATTTTCCATTTTGATCAAATAATACATGTTACAACTGCAAAACTGATCACATATATATCAAACTCCAATCTACAATCATGGCCGGTTTAAACTTATCTGAAGAATCAAAAGAAAGAATCTCAAAAATCATAGATACAACAAAAACTATCACACACTATGGATGGCTTCCTCTAATCTTATACTTTGGTTGGAAATCTACTTCAAATAGACCAAACTTAATTAGTTTATTTACTCCTTTCCCTACAGCTTAATTTAATTCACTTATCAGAAATTACAGATAGTTTAGTTTGTTTTAATCAATGTCGATTCCATTGGCAAACTTGTTTCATCGTTTAGTTCATATTCCCTTTCATTTTCATTTATTGTGTATATAGTTTTTTTTTTTACTTTATTTAATGCTATGTTATTATTATATTATTAATTTAATTTGAAAACAAAGGAAAAATCATTTATATTATAAATTGCAATCTAATACATTACAAATGCATTTAAATGTTTTACCATTAGGTAATCCAACAACATTAAAATAATCTCCATTAATACCTTTCATCATTAATGATCCACTACCTTGAATTCTAAATCCTCCTGCAACTTCCCATCCTTCTTTAGTTTTACAATATGCATCGATAAATTCATCACTAACAGTTTTATCCATTATAATTTCTGTAGTTTCTGTAAATGATTCAAATTTAACATTTTTAAATCCAACTTCACATGTAATTATCCAAACTGCTGTAATAACTAAAACTGGTTCATTCGAATCTCTCAGACTTTTAATAACTCTTGCATTTTCTTGTTCAGTCTTTGGTTTTTCAAAAATTTCACCTTCATTTGCAACAACTGTATCACTTGCTAATAATAATAAATTATTTTCTTTAAATTCTATTGAATTATTAGTTTTAATTTCATCCCAAACTACATCAATCTTACCTTTTGATGTTTCAAGTACATATTCTTCTATTGTTAATCCTTCTTTACTTAAATTTTCTTCAAAACTTGATGGTTTAACTATTGGATTAAAACCCATTTGATTTAAAATTTCTAATCTCCTTGGTGATGTTGAACATAAATAAAATTTATAATTTTCTAATTTTTTGAAAACTGGATGTGTATCAATTGGTGCCATCTTATAAAGTAGATTAATCGAATCTTTAGATCGAAAGAGTATTAATGAAGAGAATTACTCTATCTATCAAAAAATCAAAATATCGCTTATAGAAAGTTAAGAAAACTGATCGATATTATTTTCTTTCAGATTACTAGGTCAGTCTAACTGTCTAGGTGCTATGATTACTGCTATCATAAACTAGTAAATATACGGTAAAATTCAAAGATGTACAAAGTAAAATACTCTATAACATGAAAAAAAAGTTTATTAATAATTAATTATACATAAAGAAATAAAAAAATACTTTAACACTATAATTCACTTAAATCAAAATTAATACCTTGATCTTTTAATTTATTTTGCTTCTTTTTCAAACTAGTTTTTGATTTTTTCTGTATTTTACTCCATTTTTCTAATGATTTTGGTTTATCATTTCTAACTTGAGATATTTTATTCCATGGAACAGGTTTAAATTTAATATTTGAACCAGTAAATAATTCATCATGTATTTTTTCAATTGGTAAAACTGAAACTTTTAATTGATGATCAAAAATTAAATAATTATTCATTGTTTCTGCTGCAATTTTTGCAACTTCTAAATTTTGAAATTCTATAAATCCATAATGCTTAGATTTACCAGTTTTTTTATTTCTTGATAATCTCAATCTTGTAATATCACCAAATTGTGAAAAATATTTACGTAATTCATCTTCATAAAAACCATGTGGAATTCTTCCTATATAAATAACACCTTTTTTATCCTTTGATGTATTACTTGATTTTGAAGACTTATTATTATTAGTACTTGATTTTGGTGTTGTAATTGAATGAACAGATTGTTTGATTGTGACTGCTTCTTTCTTATTTTTTTGTGATTTTGGTTCTTCTTTTTGTTCATCATCTTCTAAACCTTTTAAATCTTCATCATCACTTTCATCTGAATCTGATGATTCATTTGAAACTTTTAATTCATCTTTATTTAAATCATTTTCTTTTTTAGATTCTTCTTCAACTTCTTTTGGTTTTTCATCTTCAACTATTTTCTTAGATTTTTTAGTTTGAACTGGAGCTTTTTTTGATTCAGTAGTTTTTTTTGAATTTGTAACTTTTTTAGTTGGTGTTTTCTTTGTTGATATAGTTGTGGATTTTCCACTTTTGCTTGCTGCTTTTCTTGGAGCCATTTTTATAACAAATTTATCTATTTAACAAAAAGATTAATTGAAAAAAATAATTTAAAATGATTTCACATAAATTTATCTGAAAAAAAAAAAAATAAAAAAAAATTAAATTCTGCGCCGCACACTGATCGAGTCGATTGACCTTGATCGACTTACAGGGAAAGTCACATGCGTGCCTCTCGTTTTATTGGTTTATTGATATCTCCACTCACAACAGATGATAAAATTAAAGTGATAAAGTGATAAAGTTCTTATAATCCAGCAATAAACTTTCAGTTTTTACTATTTCAAATTGCAATACACATGTAGTGCAGTTAATATAAATTTGATTGATTACCTACCAGAATATGTTACAACTTTAGCATATAGATGCCCTTCTTTTAGTTATACTAGTACTTTTAATCATTATATGTACGTAGTACTAATGATACTGTATTTTCCGTTTCGATCAAGTTTCAACTACAGTACAGCTGGTCGATAAGAAGTCAAGAGCCCCTGCTATCTGTAAAACTGCTGAATAAGGTAAGCAAATTCATCAAGACATTGTCATTTGTACGAAAGAAGTAAAAAAACGCTCAGAAATCCAAAATCGAGGCTGTGAAGGCAAAATTTCCAACCTGATCGCTCGCTCAACAGATCTCTATCTCTAAACGAGTTTCCTTTAAAAATCTACTTTTCTTTCTTATACCCCTATCAACTGACTTATTAATAACAAATCATATCATATTTATAGTTCAAAAATGTCTACCCAAATCTTTACAGCAGACGAAGTTGCAGAACACAGTTCAAGAGATGATTTATATTTGATTTATGATGGTAAAGTTTATGATTGTACAGAATATTTAGATGAACATCCTGGTGGAGAAGAAGTTATCTTGGATTGTGGTGGTGCTGATGCCACTGAACCATTTGATGATATTGGACATTCTGAAGATGCTAGAGAGATGCTAGAAGGTTTATTAGTTGGTGAATTAAAAGGTGGATCTGTTAAAAAGACTGAAGTTAAAGTTGCTGGTGATGGTAATGCTTCTTCTCCATTACCTTTACTTGCTGCTGTTGGTATTGTTATTGCTGTTTGTGCTTTTTTCGTTTTAAAAAAATAAGATCATTTAAAATTCAATTTATTCTTCATTTCCCACTCCACCCATCCATCCATCTAATCAAATCAACTTAACTCAATATAATTCCTCTTTAATTTCATAAATATATTTATCATCATCAACTACATTTTTTATATTTTTGCTCTCTTTACTCAATCGTTTATTATTTTTATTTTTGTTCTGTGTTTTTTTCCCTCTTTTTAATTTATTTTAGAGATATACTCTTTCTGGTTTAAATTTGAAATTGTTATTTATTTTGTGCATTATTTTGTCGAATATATTTCTTCTTTGTGCTTCTTAACTATTCCTTTCTACTGGTTAAGTTATATATCTTACTTTAGTTTGGGTCTTCTTATTTCATACATCTTGTTAAGTACTAGTAAGAGCTTATTAAGCAAACTTTTCTGGCTTTTAATTTGTCGCCGTTTTGCCACTTGAGCCTTTTAAATCCAAAGTTTGTGGCGTTATGGCTTTAAATTTTATAAACGCGTTTGATTTTTTTCGATTTTTTTTTGATTTTTGATCACACGACCAATAGTATTTCTACATGCATAGAAATGAATTAAATAAGAAGGTATATATATACGTAAGTTGAAATAGCTATATGAAATTACATAATTATATCTAACTGAAAACTCTGAAAACTCTGAAAATAGAGCAAAGCTCAAATTTTAAGTATATACCCACCCGTGCACCGTGCCCAGAATGACGCGCGCGTTTTGCGCTTCTTTCAAATCGCCTGAGAGCTGCCACACATGCGCGTATTGGAAAATTAAGTAAATTCAGTAAATTCACCTATACGTGCTTATGTGCTTGTATTTATTTAAACCCTTGAAATTCCACTTTCTGGATTAATTTATAATACTTTAACAAGATCAAGTGACTACTCGAACTAGGTGACCTTTTTTTCTCTTTGTCACAGTCCTTTTCACTCCTTGAATACCCTTCTCAAATACAATACCCTGTTAAAACACAATCTCCATAAATCATGCTGTTCAAGTCATTATCCACTTTTGTTTCCATTTCTCTCTTGTCCATAGCATCAGTTAATGCCTTAGAAGACTACCATGAATTGAATAATAATCAAATTTTACAAAGTTGTGCTTATGTCGCCAACTATGAAGATTCTTATCGTTGGCCATTCTCTGCTCATTTAAAACCTCAAATTTCTATTAATTTCCCAAAATCAGAAGGTGTAGTTGATACTCATACCACTGTTAATACTTTAATTATTTCAAATACTGATTTGTTAAAAGTTAAATTGGAAAATCCAGCAAATGTTAAAATTTGTGATGAAACTGCAATTAATAAAAAAATTTGTACTTTTTATGATGTTGATGAAACTAAATTAATTAGTTTAGATGAATTAATTAAACTGGAAGCTAATGATCATTCAATTAGTCATTTTGATATGAAACCTTCAGATGAAATAAATCTATTTAAATTTGATGTTAGTGATAGTGATATTTATTGTATTTTATTTAAACCAGAAGGAATCTTACAAGATCAAAAATTAAGTGTTATTGTTGATTGGCAACAATCTTTTGGTAAATTATTAGTTAGTGAATATCATATGTTATACTATGATTTAACATTATGTGTTGCTTATGTTTTATTAAGTGCTGTTTATGGTTTCTACATTTATAAAAAAATTGCTAAAGATAAGGCTAATGCAGTTTTAAATAAACAAGCTATCTATCAAAGAGAACTGATTCAATTCAAGATTTTAACTTTTACAGTCGGTTCAGCTCTTGTTTTCTTCTTAACTTGGTTATATTTTATTCAATTAAATAAATTAGGTTATCATCATTCATCTTTCACATTATTTGTTGTTAGATTCTTAGCTTTATCTTCAGGTACTTTATTCAACACTTGGGCATTATATAATCTAATGTTATTAGCATCTGGTGTCTTTTTTGGATTCCATAAAGATTCAAAGAGATTATTATATTGTCAAATTACTTCTGGTTTCCTGTTACTTCAATTTTTAATTTATGATATGGATGAATCAAGAGTTTACTCTCTATTAAGAGGTAATTCATCTTATTTATCTGACTTTATGTATTATGAATTAGTTGCTGTTTTCTTCACTTGTTCATACTGGTCATATCAAACTCATAAAGCTATTAAAAATCAAATTATTGCTAGAAAATTATTATCAACTTATTTATTAATTTTAATTGTTTTTATCTTTGAATTTGGTCTTCATGGTACTGCTGTTCAAGATTATTTTCATAGAAAATTCGTTGCAATTGTTAATTTAACCAAATGGTCTTATATTATGACTTATGTCTTTGCAGCTTTCATTGCTTTAGTTTGGAGAGATGTTAGATATGAAAATAGTGAAATTGTTTAAATTATAATCAATTTAATTGAGCTTTTCTATCCATAGCATTCATATTTTCTATGATATATTTTGGACTCTTTATTTTTCTTATCTTTTTATTTTTGTTTTTACATTTTACATTCTTACATTAATTGTATGTTTTTTTAAAATTGAAGTATAGACCATATCTACTATACTCTTTTTTTTTCTAACTTTTTATTACCTTATTATCATAATTTTATTATAATTTTTCTTTAGTGCTGTGCATAGCACTTGCTATTTTAACCCTTTGTTTCTTGTTTTTTCTACACAGGTTCTTCATAGAGGAATCAATAGAGAAATTATATGTTTTAATAAATAAATTACACAAATTAAAATTATTCCTGATTAATCCGATCATGCATGGTCCATGTCCGAGTTTCCTATTTATGCCGGTTTTCACTAAACGAGACAGATCTGACGATAAAGTGCGGAACGAGCTAAAAATTACAAATTAAAATAACCCTTTTAAAAAAACACTCAACGTGAAGCAAGTTTCCCTTTTCCCTTTCTTTTCCTTATTCTTTTCTTTCTCAACCACAACAGGACTCTTGCCTGATCTCAGCTCTTTAATCCAATTTTATTATTTCTAGAGAAAAAATGGAAGCTATACCAACATCATTTAATGCATCAACAGCCGGAATCTTAAACGATACCAATGTTGTTGACGTGATAAAACAATTGGATTTTGCATCTGTTACTGCTTACCTTTTACAATTCTGGAATAGCTTATCATGGCTCCAAATCATAGTGACTTTTATCGTGGGATGTCTAACTTATGATCAAGTTATGTATCAAATTAGAAAAGGTAGTATTGCTGGTCCAAGATTCAAAGTTTGGCCAGTTATTGGTCCTTTTATGGAAAGTTTAGATCCTAAATTTGAAGAATATAAAGCAAAATGGGATTCCGGTCCATTATCTTGTGTTTCTGTTTTTCATAAGTTTGTTGTTATTGCTTCTACTAGAGATTTAGCTAGAAAAATTTTACAATCTCCTTCTTATGTTAAACCATGTGTTGTTGATGTTGCTATTAAAATTTTAAGACCAACCAATTGGGTGTTTTTAGATGGTAAAGCTCATGTTGATTACAGAAAAGGTTTAAATGGTTTATTCACTAAACAAGCTTTAGCTACTTATATTCCAGCTCAAGAAAAAATTATGGATAAATATTTAAATAGATTTGTCGAATTAACTAAAGAAGGTCCATCTGTCTTTTTCCCGGAATTTAGAGAATACATGTGTGCCATTTCTTTAAAGACTTTCTGTGGTGATTATATTTCTGATGATCAAATTAAAGAAATTGCTGATAAATATTATCAAGTTACTGCCGCTTTAGAATTGGTTAACTTCCCAATTATTATTCCTTATACTAAGACTTGGTACGGAAAAGTTACAGCTGATATGACAATGAAGATTTTTGAAGGTTGTGCTCAAAAGGCTAAAGATCATATTAATGAAGGTGGTGAAGCAACTTGTGTTATGGATTCATGGATTAAATTAATGAAAGAAGGTGATGGTAAGAAAAAAATTAGATTATTTTCTAATAAAGAAATTAGTGAAGCTGTCTTTACTTTCTTATTTGCTTCCCAAGATGCCTCATCCTCATTATGTTGTTGGTTATTCCAAATTGTTGCTGATAGACCAGATGTTATGAAAAAAATCAGAGAAGAACAATTAGCTATTAGAGGTGGTGATCCAAATGTTCCATTAACAACTGAATTAATTGACCAAATGAAATATACCACCATGGTTGTTAAAGAAACTTTAAGATATAGACCACCAGTTTTAATGGTTCCATATGTTGTTAAGAAATCTTATCCAGTTAGTGACAGTTATACCGTTCCAAAAGGTTCAATGGTTATCCCAACTTTATATCCAGCTTTACATGATCCAGAAGTTTATGAGAATCCTGATGACTTTATTCCTGAAAGATGGGAAGAAGGATCTGCTGCCAGTGAAGCTAAAAAGAATTGGTTAGTTTTTGGTACTGGTACCCATGTTTGTTTAGGTCAAACTTATGTTATGACTTCATTTGCCGCATTAATTGGTAAAGCTGCTTTAAATGTTGACATTAAACATCATGTTACTGAATTAAGTGAAGAAATTAAAGTGTTTGCAACTATTTTCCCTAAAGATGATTTAATTTTAAGTTTTAAAAGCAGAGACCCAACTAAAATCGAATAGACAACAATTAATTACATTTACATACTCATGATACTCGAACATATACAAAGAAATTGATTTTTTTTAATATAATTTAATTTTGTCTTTTCCTGCTCTTTTTTTATTGATTTTAATCTGTTTTGAATTTGAAATTCCTAGACCAATTATTATTATTCTATTTTATTACTATTATTATTCCTATTCTCTTCTATTTCTTATACTTATGATCTATGATCTATGATCCACCTCTCTCCCTTTATTGTCTTTCTCATTAATTTCCTTTAGTTTATTCAACGCATTTTAATTATATTTCTTTATTTAATTTGTTTTTTACTTTATAATTTACACACTTTATGCCTTTTCTTATATATTCTCGATTACTTTTGTTTTCCTTTTGAGTACTTTCTTATTTATTTTTGCTTTATAAGTTATACCATAATTTATTATTCAATTTATTCTACTACTTAATGGCCTTTGATCTGTTGTGGCTGGCTTTCATACAGCGGCGCGCTGATTGGCCAGCGATCAGGGCGCGTCACGTGAGTTGGCCTGAGATCGGTGTTTCAATAAAAGAGCCACAACGTATTTCGGACTTTCAGAAATCCTACAACTGAATTTATAACTAGAGTGGAGTTTGAAAAAATCATGATAAACCTCCTTTATAACATTCCTGGTTTTCTTCAACTTCATACACAGACTCTTGAAGGTTCTCTATCCACTTAGTCTACTATGAGTCTACAACAACTGGCAGCAAGTATGTTATCCTTATCAGTTTGATAAACCAAAGTTATTAAAAAAATTCAATGATACTAACAAATTTTTCATGTTTTCTTTAATCTAGTTTCCCAAGTTGCTCAAACACTTTCAAGTGCCTCTGGCTCTAAAGTCTATTACATAAATCCTTCAGTTGGTGAAGAACAAACATCATCCATTGAGTATTTGTCTTCAAATGATGCTTTTTCATTCATTGATGAATCATTTGCAACAGTTTTAAATATTAAATCATCTGAATTATTATCAGCTTTACCAACTTTAATTAGTTCAAAAGATAAAAAATTCATAATTAATGTTGAAATAACTAATTTAGATTATTCTATCGTTACAGCTTTCAAAGATTCTGGTTACAATTTATTAATTTCATCAAATGTTAAAGAAACTTATGATTTTTCAATCTTATCTTATTTATTATCAAAATCATCTTCTTCTAAATCAACAATTCATTTTTATTCCTCTTCTAATGAATTAGTTCAATCTTATTCACAAGAATCCATTCTATCATTATATAATACTTTTGAGTCAAGTGAAAATGTTGATGAATTAGATTCTGCTTTTACTCATTTACAAACATTATCAGATAAAAAATACTCAGAATTTGAAGTTTTAAATACTACTGGTTGGTTTTCTAATAAATCTTTTGATCAAGTTTTTGTTTTCTTGGGCAACAATGATATTTTCACTAATCAACTAAAACAACAATCAATTGGTGTTATTTCAATTAAAGTTTATAGGCCTTTTCAAATCTCTAAATTAAATAATCTTTTGACTTCATTAAACTTTAATACATTACAATTGATCGAACAATCTTCTATAAATCTTCAATTTCAACCTTTATTCTTAGATTTAATTGAATTATTACCAACTTTATCAAGTTCAGGTAAAAAAATCATTACTTCACAATTATTAAGAGTTGATTCATCAAATGTTGATCAAATTATTGATACTTTAATTTCAAATTCTAAATTAAAAAAACCAATTCAAAATTTAACTTTAGGTCAATCTTTTAATTCTGAAGAAAAATCTAAATCATTAAATGGTTCTGATGATGAAAGTTATTTGAAAATTTTACAACAAATTGAACCAAATTTAGCCATTTTAAATAATTTAAGTTCAAATCCAACTCCAGAATATTCTTATGGTAAATTCTTATATGATGAAGATCAAAGAATTAAATTAATTAAATTAGTTGAAGAAAGATTACAATATTATTCAGGTTCATTAAATGATCAGTTAACAAAATGGTTAATAAAAGCTAAAGAAGGTAAAGAAACTTTTGATGCTACTCAATTAATTCAAACTTTAGATCAATTTAGTTCTGGTGCAGCTTCTCCAATTTCACAATTAAAAGATTATTTCCATTTAAGATCAACTTGGATTGTTGGCTCTGATAATTGGGCATTTGATAATGGTTTATCTGCTTTCCATGAATTATTAAAATCTGGTAATAAAAGATTAAACTTATTAATCATTGATTCTGATTCTTCAATTAATAGAAAACAAGGTAAAAAGAATTTAGGTTTATATGCTATGAATTATGGTAATTCATATGTTTCATCCGTTGCTATTTATTCTTCATATACTCAAACTTTAACTTCATTATTAGAAGCTAATAAATTCCATCAAGGTCCAGCTATTGTTTTAGCTTATCTACCAAAAGCTAAGGATCATTTGGAAATGTTAAAAGAAACCAAAATTTCCGTTGATACAGGTTATTGGCCATTATATAGATTCAATCCATATTCAGAAAATCAAGATGATTCATTTAAATTAGATTCTTCATTTATTAAAAGGGAATTACAAGATTTCTTGGATAGAGAAAATAAATTAACTTTATTAGCTTCTAGAAATGCTAAATTAGAATATAATTTACAATCTTATAATAAAAGAATTGAAAAGAAAATTCATCAACAATCAAAAGATGCTTTCCATGCTTTATTAGATAATTTAGGTGGTGAACCATTAACTATTTTATTTGCTTCTGATGGTGGAAATGCTGCTTCAATTGCTAAAAAATTATCATCCAGAGCTACATCTAAAGGTTTAAAAGTTAAATTATCTCCAATGGATGATATGTCATTAGATGATTTCCAATTAGAAACTAATGTTGTTTTCATCACTTCTACTTCTGGTCAAGGTGAATTCCCACCAAATGGTAAACAATTTTGGGATGGAATTAAAAGTTCAACATTAGATTTAGCTACTTTGAAAATTTCTGTTTTTGGTTTAGGTGATTCTAAATATTGGCCAAGAAAACAAGATGCTCACTATTATAATAAACCATCTACAGATTTATTTAATAAATTGAAAAGTTTAGGTGCTGGTATTTTAGCTGAATTAGGTCAAGGTGATGATCAAGATGCTGATGGATTTAATACTGGTTATAATGCTTGGGAACCAAAATTATGGGAATCTTTAGGTGTTTCTGCTGAAAATGCAGATGAACCACCTCCAATTACCAATGAAGATATGAAGATTAATTCAAACTATTTAAGAGGTACCATTGTCGAAGGTTTAGCTGATAAATCAACTGGTGCTATTTCAGCTTCTGATCAACAATTAACTAAATTTCATGGTATTTATATGCAAGATGATAGAGATTTAAGAGATGAAAGAAAGAAACAAGGTTTAGAACCAGCTTATTCATTTATGGCTAGAGTTAGATTACCAGGTGGTGTTTCTACTCCTGCTCAATGGTTAAAGATTGATGAATTATCTGACAGTAGGGGTAACCATACTTTTAAAATTACTACTAGAGCTACTTTTCAATTACATGGTATTGTTAAATCTGATTTAAAAGAATCTATCAAAGGTATTAATTCTGCTGTTATGGATACTTTAGCTGCTTGTGGTGATGTTTGTAGAAATGTTATGTGTTCTGCTGTCCCTCATAATCAACATTTACATGATCAATTAGTTCATTCATCTAAAGTTATTTCTGAACGTTTATTACCATCTACTACTGCTTATCATGAAATTTGGTTAAACGATTTAGCAGAGGTTAAAAGAGAAGGTGGCCCAAAGAAATTTAAAGTTGGTGGTGATGCCTTACAAGATTCTGAACCATTATATGGTCCAACTTATTTACCAAGAAAATATAAGGTTGTTATTACTTTACCTCCATATAACGATGTTGACGTTTGGGCTCATGATGTTGGTTTAATTGCTATCGTTGAAAATAATAATGTTATTGGTTATAATGTTTTAGTTGGTGGTGGTATGGGTACAACTCATAATAATACTAAAACTTATCCAAGAACCGGTTCAATGTTTGGTTTTGTTCCATATGATCAGGTTTCAATTGTTTGTGAAAAAGTTATGTTGGTTCAAAGAGATTATGGTGATAGAAAGAATAGAAAGCATGCTAGATTAAAGTATACTATTGATGATATGGGTGTTGATGTTTATAAAGCTAAGGTTGAAGAATTGCAAGGCTTTAAATTCGAAGAACCAAAACCTTTTAAGATTGATTCAAATATTGATTACTTTGGTTGGGCAACTGATGAAAGAGGCTTAAATCATTATACTTGTTTCATTGAAAATGGTAGAATTGAAGATACTCAAGAAAAACCACATAAATTAGGATTAAAGAAGATTGCGGAATATATGTTAGAAACAGGTGTTGGTGAATTTAGATTGACTGGTAACCAACATATTTTAATTTCTAATATTTCAGATGATCATCTAACTAACATTAAATCATTATTATCTGAATATAAATTAGATAACTTGAACTATTCTCAATTAAGATTAGCTTCATCATCTTGTGTTTCTTTCCCAACTTGTGGTTTGGCAATGGCTGAAGCTGAAAGATACTTACCTGTTTTAGTTTCCAAATTAGAAGAAGAATTAGAAAAAATGGGTTTAAGACAAGATTCTATTGTTATGAGAATGACTGGTTGTCCAAATGGATGTGCTAGACCATGGTTAGCTGAAGTTGCATTAGTCGGTAAATCATATGGTTTCTATAACCTGATGTTGGGTGGTGGATATAAAGGTGATAGAGTTAACAAGATTTATAAAACTAATGTTAATGAAGAAGAAGTTTTAAAGATTTTAGTTCCAATGTTTGCAAGTTGGGCTTCTGAAAGACTTGAAGGTGAACACTTTGGTGATTTTGTCATTAGAGCAGGATACATTAAACCAACACTAGAAGGTAAGTATTTCTGGGATGACTTAAATGAAGATATCTAGTTTTAGATTTTCTTTAAATATTTATTATTCTTATTATCTAAGTTGCTTTTTTTCAGTTTATTTATATAATTTTCTATTTCTAATCATTCGTTTTATTTATTTATATTTTATTTTTTTGCGTCTTAATATATAATTTACAATAACATTATAAAAAGATGAAGCTTTAGTTGAGTAGAAAATGGAAAAACTAATTTATATTATACATAAAGGAGTAATGGATCTTGATTCTTTAAGATCATAGTTGATTAGAAAAACAAATTAAAACTAAAAATATAGAATGAAGAAGTAAAAGTATTAGCCAAATAAATAAAAAGTCATATCAATTTCTTACTTTCTCTCACTGTATGTGAATTAGAAGCATCATGAACATCAGAATGAACCTTTTCTAACTCTTTAAGAATACCTGATAATGTAATTTTATCTAAGTCTGCTATTTCTCTTTCCAAATCTAAAATATTACTTATTTTAAAATCCCAAAACTTTCGAAGTATTTTATTTAATCTATTTTGAAATTTCATTGCAATTTCTTCTTTTTGAAAATCAATTATATCTTTGAATTCAGATTCTCTAGCATCCATTTCCATCTTAAATCTTTTAATTATTCTCTCTTTCTGTACTTTTGTAAACTTTCTGTTTTTATCTAATGATATAGGTATAGGTGATCTTATAGTATCAGAAACGGCAGGTAATTGTGAATTAACTGGATTTTTTGAATTTATAGTTTTCTTAGATTTTGTATTTGATGTTGCCATATTCAAATTTAGATATTTGTGGGAGGAAAAAGAGTAGAAAGAGATAACTCACAAATTGTAAACAAAACTTTGATTTGCGTGTTGACTGTCATTATTCGAGCGTGTCAGTTGCGCTCGCTCAGTTTAGTGAGAGTGGCAAATACTAACCAAATACCTTCAAAAACTACTGCTTTAAAACAGTGAATCACACAGATATAGAATCCTGCAATGGTTTTAGAAGCTACTATGATCGTCATTGACGACTCAGAATACATGAGAAATGGTGATTATCTTCCTTCAAGATATCAATCCCAGTTAGATACAGTGGAATTAATTTTCAGAAGAAAAACCAATTCAAATCCAGAAAATACAGTTGGTTTGATGACAATGGCAGGTGATTCCACTCGTGTGTTGAGTAATTTAACTAATGACTATGGTAAGATACTTTCTGGTTTGCATGAAGATAAAATAGAAGGTCAAGCTAACTTAATTAATGGTATTCAAGTTGCTTGTTTAGCTTTGAAAAATAGACAGAATAAAACTCAAAAACAAAGAGTTATAGTTTTTGTTGGATCCCCAATTCAAGATTTGGAACATGATTTAGAAAAATTAGCTAAAAGATTAAAAAAGAATAATATTTCAATTGATTTTATAAATTTTGGTGAAGATCAAGCAAATACATCAAGTTTAGAAAAATTCATAAGTACTGTTAACAACAACGATTCATCTCATTTAGTTACTGTTCCACCTGGTCCTTATTTACTTTATGAACAAGTTGATAAATCTACTTTATTCCAAGAAGAAGGTTCTTCAGATATGGGTGGTGTTGGAGGTGGCCTTGGAGGCGCCGATGACTTTGGTTTTGATGATCCAAATATGGACCCTGAATTAGCATTAGCAATTAGATTATCATTAGAAGAAGAAAGAGCTAGACAAGAAAGGGAAGCTCAACCCGCTCAAAGCAACCTAGAATCTGTTCAAGAAGAGAGAAAAGATGGTGAGGGGGATACCAAGATGGAATGAATTCATTTTTAAAATTACTAGCTCTAGTTCTATAATGCCTGTGTTGTATACTTATCATATATTAATAAATATAGTGTTCCTGTGCTCTGCTTTTTGACTCACCTATAATAATTATATCTATAGTACAGTAGTCGCTTTCTTTATTTAGAGACAAGAGCGCTCTGCGCATAAATCGATCCTTCTGCTCCCAAAAAACTTGTTCCCTTTCTTTTCTTCAACTAGTTCAACATACCACTTTATAGTGTTTCTTTGCTGTTAATAACAAATTCAAAAATCAATTAGAATCCTTTTTCATTTCCCTAGAACTCAAGATGAACGAAACTGCTTTGATGAGACCTACTAGTCAACATCTGCCTATGCCAAATAGTGCTGCTTCAATTAGACAAAGAAGACAACAACAACAACTAACACCCTCTAGAAATCTTACTACTCAAAGAAGACTACCTCAAGCTTATCAGCAACAACAACAGCAACAACAGCAACAGCTACTACAACAGCAACAACAACAACAACAAAATGCAGAAATGAATACTTTAATAGTTGTTCAACCAAACTCACTTGCTCCTGTTCCTTTAACTAAAGAAATGTTTTTAGAAGCTTATGGTAAATGCAAATGGAATTTATCTGTTGTTCCACGTCCTGATTGTTTAGCAAATACAACTCTTTTGAAGGCACCTGAATTCTACTATGAAATTAAAAGATTAAAAGCTGTTGAATCTTATATGAAAATACCTCACTGGAAAAATACATCTAGATTTATGGCATTACTCCAAAAAGCTATGGGAATGTTTCAATGTAAAGGTGCTTCAATAAGTTTAATTAGTTCAAAATTTCAAATCGTCAAACATGAAATCAATTTAGGTATTAAGCAATGTGCTAGAAGCATTTCACTAGATGGTCATGCTGTTTTGTCTTCAAGATTCTTTGCAATTCTAGATGCTTCAAATGATTGGAGAACAGAGAACAATCCTTTAGTTGTTGGTCCACCAAGTATAAGATATTATTTAGGAGTCCCATTACTTACCCAAAACAAGGAGGCTATTGGTATACTAGCAATTTTTGATTCATTTCCTAGAACTAAAGTTGATGAAGAAACTGTTTCTATTTTAAAACAAATGGCATCAGAAGTTATGGATTATTTTGATAAAGCAATCACTCACAACCCAACAGGTAAAAAGACAGGCTGCATTGGACCTAAAACTAAAAATACAAAGTCTAAAGCTTCAAATTCCACATCAGATTTATTACAACAATTTGGAAGAGCTACAAGTATAGATTCCACTACAAGTTCTATTGTCTTTGAAAATGATGGTTCAGGAAGTTCTTATCAACAAAATCAACTTTTAAGATTTAATAGATTTACTGCTCCTTTAGGTGATTTGGTTGACTTAAGTGTTTGGAGTAGATTGTTGGCTTGTAAGAATTCAAAGGTTGCTGCTCAAGTGTTATGTGGAATACTTAAAGAATCCTTAGATTATGATTGTGTTTATATTATGAATTTGAAAATCTCAGAGTTATTTAAAATTGAAAGCCAATATTTTCCTCCAGAAAATGAAATTGAGATAGATAATTATAAGTGTAAGAACAAGCTAGAAGGAAACAGTGAAGAAAACATTAATATGAGAATAATTGCAGTTCAAGGAATTGATTCTAATAATTATAATTTCCCTCCAAATTTCCATTACAAAACTTTCAAATCTGAGTTTGGTGTCCTTTATCAATCAACTGATAGAAGAGCTACATTTCATTCTGGTGTTTGCATGCCTTTCCATAAAGAACCTTCCAAGTTGGCCAGAAAAAGAAAATTAAGTAAGCGTCATCCAACACAGATCCCCCAAAACGATACTGATATCATTGAATTATACCATAAGTCTAATGGGTTCTTAATTGCCTGTTTTAATGCTGAACCAAGAAAACTTGATGAAAAACAGATTGGTTATACTTACAGTTGTGCATCCATTTTGCGTAGATTATATCTTATGAACAATTAATTTCTCTAGTAATGTTTTTATTCTTCTTTTACCTAGTAGTTTTAATTCTTTTTTTTTAGTTCTTTTTTTTTTAAATGATCTTTTCTATACACTCAATATATATTACAAAACATGATAAACATTTTTATATTCCCCTTAAATATTCATTGTAAGATCTCTTAATCGTATCTTGTTTGGGTTTTTCTTATCAGCAACAACTATGTTGTTCAATATCAAATATCTCACAAGTTTATCATCTTTATTTTCAATTTCGATAGCCTTATCATCATTACCTTCAACTAATCCAATAGAATTATTAAGGAGTATTTCCAAAAGTTTCAAAAATTTAGATTTTTTATTAATTATTGAATCTTCCTCACTTTTATTAAATATTCTAAATTCAGATGAAAGAATATAATCAACGATTAATGTTTTAGAATATTCAACTAATTTTTTTGATTTACCTTTCATTTCAATTATTTTATCGTTCAATTCAATAATTCTATCATTTGGTAGATAATTTGTTAAATTTGATTTCAACTCTAATTGTTTCTCTTTTAAATCATTTAAATTTAATTCTATTGAATCTAATAAATCAGATAAATCCTCTTGAATTTTTAATTCTTTTGTTAGGGATTGATTTGAATATTCGGATAAGTCTATTGATTCTTCAATACTTTTTAAATCGTTAGTTAATTCTTGTTCAAATAATGATGAATTAATTAAATCATCTTTTGATGGTTGATAAGGTAATTTGTTTAATGTTTCTAATAGTGCAATTGTTTTTGATTTTGGGTTATCTAAATTTGATTGTGGTACATTTATCAACTCTAGTTTTTGTTTTGCAGTATTCAAAAGACTTCTTTTATATTTTATTTGTTCTTTTAAATTTGTTAAATAAGCCTGTTCACGTTCAGTTTTTAATGAGTCTGGAATTGTCAGAGAATCTTCTTCTTCCTGTTCTTCTTCAACCTCTGAGCCATGTTCTGAGTTTATGATATTTGATTGGTCTATATCGGACATTATTTAGAATACTGTATCTTTTAATTTAAAAAGAAGTAGATAGGAGTCTGTTTACCAAACAAGCACGCGTTGCAAAAATAAAAATAAAATCTTTAATTTGAAATCTTTAAAACTACAAGTTCTACAATTTTCTTTAACACCAATTAAACAGTATTCAGATCATGTCTCAGCTACAAGAAGGAAGTCCAACTCTTTACGTGGGTAACCTAGATCCACAGGTTAATGAGGTGTTACTATATGAACTTTTCATGCAGTTTGCTCCTGTTAAAACAATAAAACTTCCCAAAGATAAAGTGACTAAAACTCATAGTGGTTTTGGGTTTATTACATTTTACAACTTGAAGGATTCAGTATATGCTCAGAAACTCTGTGATGAACTCAAATTATTTAATAGACCCCTAAGAGTGAAAATGAGCAACGACGATAATAATGGAGGAAATAAATTCAATGAAGATTTTGGACCAATTTTATTTGTTAGTAATTTAAATTCTATGGTTGATTTACAGACACTAGTGCAAGTTTTCTCAACATTTGGTAAATTAGCTAAGATGCCCATAGTTAATAAGTCCAATATCCATTCAGATCCATCTACAGCTATCATACAATATCAAGATTTTGAATCTAGTGATAAAGCAATTGAACAGATGAGTGGGAAATTAATATTGAATTTACCTGTGAAAGTTGTATATGCATTAAAAAAAGATTCCAAAACTGATAGACATGGTGATGAAGTTGAACGATTGATATATAAAAAGGCTATTGAAAATAATGTTCTTCCACCTTTTGATGATGTTAATGTTGTTCTATTATCTAACATACAAAAGAAGACTCTTATTTCCAATTCAACTGATGCTAATTCCTCTAAGTCTTCCAACACACAAAATTATGAAAAGGAACCATCTGATACTTCTAATTCTACTTCTCATAATTCATCTCAAGGATATTCAAATAGAGGACGTGGAGGTGGTGATCACTATAATTCTAATAACTACAGAGGAGGAAGCAATTCAAGGCCAAATTATAATAGAAATTATCAAGGACAGAACAATTATAATCAAGGAAGAGGAGGGTTCAACAACAATTCAGGAAGAGGAGGGTTTAACAATAATCAAGGAAGAGGAGGATTTAACAATAATCAAGGAAGAGGAGGGTATAATAACTCAGGAAGATATCAAAATGGTTATCAACAACAACAAAACTATAATTCTAGCGGTTATCGCTAACATTAGAACACATGTATAATATTTTATAGATATTGCTTTGATGAAATATATAAATCAATGGAATAAAAGGATATCGATGTAAAAACTACTAAAAAGGGGTCCAATTTGTGGCTGGTGAGAATGCGCCTCATTCTTAATCTTTTTGGTTTTTTTTAAATTTCAATATATTACTTGATTGAAGTTGATTCTTTTATCTCTAGCTAACTATCTGCTTTTAGATTTTTGAAGTTGGCCATTTATTAGATATTTTTACAGTCATTCCAACAAAAATACAAGGAATATGAGTCAGCTTGATGCTAACACTTTATCTCTATTAGATGAATCTTCTAGACAACAAATCAATCAATTTATTCAACAAGAAACAGCAAAAGTTAAAGTGCAAACATCTATCACCCAATTCAATGACATGTGCTTCAAGAAATGTATTGTTAAAGATTCTGCAAATTTAAATGGTGTTGTTTCTCCAAATTTGAGTCAAGATGAAGAAGCGTGTGTTTCTAATTGTTTGAATAGATTTCTAGATACAAACATTAGAATAGTTCAAATGCTTCAAAATCAATCCAAATGATCTGAGAGCTTGTGAAAGAATCTGAAAGATAAATATACTATTTTGGTTCTCTTAGAAATAAATTAATTGTATAGATTTTTCCATTCGCCTTGATTACGCCTTTTCTTTACTTGTATATACTTTACCCACCATATAAATGAACGATATTTAATTCTTTATTATGACCGTTATCTTAATATTGACAGATTATATATAAACTGTTAAATTGTGTTGTTTCTAGTTAATTCACTGTTTTCGGTTGAACACGCTCGATTTGTTTAAAACGTGTAACGAAATAAACAACACAAACTCTACTTCATTTTAAACACTCCTTCTTTCTTCACAGACTCTCAAATATCAGTCTAATGGGTATGTTTTGAAAATAAATCATCATCATATTAACCACAAAGTTTTGAGATTATTACTAACACGTTGCAAACTAATATAATAAAGACAAATCGATTAAAAGAGGTCTTAATGACCGTATTTATGATAAACGTAAAGCTGCTGCTTTAGAATTGGAAAGAGTCATTAAAGAATCACTACAAACAGGAGATCAAGAGAAAATAGTTGCCATTATTAAACAATTAAGAAATGATTATGCCTATGCTGTTCATCAACCCAACGCAAGATATGGTGGATTAATTGGACTGGCTGCAGTTGCAATTGCATTAGGTCAAAATGAAGTTCCTAAATATTTAGAAAGCATTATGCATCCAGTTTTAGCATGCTTTGGTGATCAAGATTCTATGGTTAGGTATTTTGCTTGTGAAGCCCTATATAATATTGCAAAAGTTTCAAAAGGTGAAATCTTAGTTTACTTTAATGAAATATTTGATGTTTTGTGTAAATTAGTTGCTGATGTTGAAATGAGTGTTAAAAATGCAGCTGATATTTTAGATAGATTAATTAAAGATATAACGAGTGAAAAAGCTGCTACTTTCGTTTCCATTTTAGCTAAACCATCTGATTTAATTGTTCCTAATCATAAAGTTTTAGATCAAAGAACAGGTAAAACTTTACAAGTTTATGATCCTCAATTACCTAGAGCATTTTCATTACCAAAATTTATTCCCTTATTGAAGGAAAGAATGTATGCAACTAATCCATATACCAGAATGTTTTTAGTCAGTTGGCTAAGATTATTGGATTCTATTCCAGATTTAGAATTAATTTCATATTTGCCTTCGTTCTTAGATGCATTATTAACTTATCTAAATGCTTCTTTAGAGGATGTTAGAGTCGTCACTGAAAATTTTCTAAAACTTTTGTTACATGAAATTAAAAGAATATCTGAAATACAATCCATTGTACAAGGAAAAAAGGATAGACTTCAAGCAGAAGCTGAAGAAAGTAGTACAAGTCAAGAAACCTTAAATTTGAATGAAACTGATGACGGTGTATATCTTCCAGGACAAGATATCATTATAGATTATCCTAAAATAATTGATATTTTGATTGGTTCTCTAGATTCTTCTGATGAATTGATTCAAATGATGTCCTTAGAATGGCTTTTAACATTGATTGAGATTTCCCCAGATTCATTTACTATATTTATGCCTAAACTTCTTTCTGTATTATTAACAACGATCTCACATCCAAACCATCAATTACAAGCAATGACAATTGATTTGAATTCAAAATTGATGTATTTAGCTTCCACAAATCAATATGATATTAATTACACTCTAATAGTCAATCAATTAACATTACAATTTTTAAATGAGAAGGAATCTACAAGACTTGCTTCCTTAGATTGGTTAATAATGTTGCATGAGAAAAATCCAGTTAAATTCTTACAACATTCAGATAATACCTTTGTTACTTTATTAAAAGCTCTGTCTGATCCGTCCGATCGAGTTATCAATAAAGATTTGGAATTACTCTCCAAGATTTCTAATCAAAGTGATGATAAGTATTTCCAATCCTTTATGGTTGATCTACTAAATCTGTTCAAAAAAGATAGAAAGTTATTGGATACAAGAGCTGATTTTATTATTAAAACAATCTGTAAATCTTTAAATTCTGAAAGAGTTTACAAATCAATTTCCAAAGTTTTATCCGAAGAAGAAAATTTAACATTTGTTTCAATTGTTATTCAAATACTAAACAACAATTTAATAATTGCTCCTGAGTTGAGTGATTTAAGAAAGAAATTAATAAAGGGCGAGTCACAAGAGTTATTCCAAGATTTATTCAAATGTTGGTCTTTCAATTCACCATCTTTACTTTGTTTAACTCTATTAACATCAAATTATAAATTAAGCTATTCTATTGTCGAGCAAATGGTTGAATACGAAGTTTCATTAAATTTATTAATTCAATTGGATTTACTCATACAATTATTGGAATCCCCTGTTTTTGCTAAGTTACGTTTAGATTTACTAAATCCCAAGAAAAATTCATATTTATTCAAATGTTTATATGGCTTATTAATGCTATTGCCACAATCCAAATCTTTCCAAATTCTACAAAATAGATTAAACGCTATAACACCAATTATGAGCTTGCAGTTAGAAGAGGAATATGACTTAAATACAAAGGACAAATCATTGCTTGCTCATTTTAATGAATCACAAGAAAAACTTAATCAAAGTAGAATTCCAATTATACAATCACCTAATGATAGTAAAGTGAGAAATGGTTCAAAGAGCGATTTATCTTCCAACTTTAATAGTAAACTAAGTTTCAAAGATGTTGATGGTAATGACAATATTTTACCAATTGAAACAAGTTCTGCGGTTAATACACCTAAGAAATCATTGGATGATTATATTACTAAATTTTCTGGGAGGTTAACTAAAAAATGATGCATATGTATACGATTTTGATTTTGTTTGACGAATTTTTACTTTGTACTTTTTTGAGTTATTATAGCGTTTCATTTCTTGTATAATACATATATAACTTCTTAAAAGAAAAGGATGTAATGATAATTTATTAATAATTGAATAAACATCTAAAGCATTGGATCTCTGAAATGTTTAAAACTATTACCTTTCTTCAAAGATAGACCAATTTCTTTGTTTCTAGATCTAACATCCAAAACTCCCTTTTCCTTTAACTGTTGAGCTCTTATTCTTTGTTTAGCAGCCTCTAACTCAGCTGATTGTGGATATATCAGAGAAATTGTCTTTTCGCCATCATCAACTTCTCTACTTTCCCTAGGAAAGGATTGCTTATAATATCTATTCATTTTACGATGACCTAATTTAACACCATTTGGTAACTGTAATTCAACTCCAGAATTATCGATGGTTGCAATCGTGTATTCGGAATCATCATAATATTCTTCTTCATTTTCTTCGGATGGTGATTGATCTTCTTCAGAAATAGCAAATGAGACAGACTTCTTCTTATCTTTAGCTTTCTTTTCTAATGCAATATCAAAATTATAAAATTGTTTAAGCACTTCTCTCTCTTCCTTAGTTTCATATGGAATAATGCAGTGACCTTTCGTTATTAAATGCTGTCTAATACTGATTAAACCTTTACCAATGAAACCACATTTTAAACATTCATTATCAATGGAAATTCGATCTGCAATATATTTTAATAAGCCTTCAACATTGACTAAATATGATCTTTCTGGAATATATAATCCATGGTTAGAAAACATATGCTTTATGTTCAATTCAACTTCTAAATTATCGATCCCACAATAAAAACAGGTTGTCAATGGTAGTTCTTCTGATTCGTCATATTTATGATGATGTTCATCATCACTGTCATCATCATGGGTATGATATTCATCTTCTGAACTGTATACCATGTCATCATAATCACTTTTTGATAATTCTGAAATCAAATCATCTGTATCATAATTTGAACTGCTTAAATCCGACTGCACAGTACCTAATGAAAAGGTACTAGTTCTTGAAGTAACAGAAGCAGCAGGACTTAATGCTCTATCAATTAATTTAACTCTACCATTGGACCCTAATATTCTACCTCTGGTTCTATCTTTACTTAACTTCTTCAAATCTTTTTTAGTTAATTGTCTGGAACTTGGTTGTTTCTTCTTAGTATGAACATAAAATCCAAATTCATCTTCATTTTCATCTTGATCTTTACTGTTTGCTATTTTCAGTTGAAAGACATGTGAATCAATAGGTGGCAAGTTTGCAACTCTTCTTTTTAAGTTATATCTATGCCATTCAGTTTTCATATGAATTCTTTGCATCTCAGGAGATGGAAATCTTATCTGACATGAAATACAGGTAAAAGTACCCTCTCTGGATTGATTGGAGTGTTCTGGAAGGTATGACATATTCTGAACAGTCTGATTAATAAGTTGAAATGGTTAACAAAGAGTAATATGGCCTTCAAAAAAGTTCTGATAAGAATAGAGAGCATTTGACTCATTTAAATTGAAAACGATGCGAAAGCGAAAAATCACTGATTTCCTGTCCCTGGTTTTTTTACTTGATTACAATTAAGTATTTACCAAAATTAAATACTTATAGAAAGATTATACAAAAATTATACAAATTATAATAGGCCTTGTGAGTTTGATTCTCTTGGCCAGACTCTCTTATAAAGAGCCATTGCAACAATATCCTGAGGATTCAATTTACCATCAAATATTGCTTTATAATAACCATGTGTACCTAATTTTTCTTTAATCAAACCAGATCTACCCATCTTAGTAAATATTGGAAGAGACATATACTCTTCAACATCTTCTGAATTGAAAAACATATATCTAACAGTCACGACAGATTTATGAATCTTAAAGATTTCACCAGTTAACACAGATCTCTTTGCAATGATTCTAGTAACATCTGTGTTCAAGAATGTACCTTGAGCCATCATTTCAATTGAACCATTAGTACCTGCTTTGAAAAATAATGCAGGAGCATTACTAAATGAAATAGGAATAACAGCAGTTGCCACTGATATACTACCTTGATGTAAGAATCTTTCAAATTTAGTAACATTATTAGAATTACGAGAAGTTTGACTAAATAATGGATTAATCATAACTCTTCTTGGGCCATATTGGACAATCATAGTATCTTTTGATTTAATTGGTTTATCATAGTCTTCCCAAGTTTGAACAGTGAAGTTACAGACAGTTAATTTATGTTCATGTGGCAATAATGAGTATAATACAAATGGTTTTTGTTGAGGATTAGCAATTTTTTCTAAAATAAATGAAGGAACATGTAAATAAATTCTACATCTTTGACCAGCTTTTATCACAACCTCGTTTTTAGCTGATTTTGTGACTTTATTTTTAGTTGCATTATAATTTCTAACATTTAAGTATCTTTCCCAATTATGTGGTCTCTTTTCATCATATTCATCATAGTCCCACTCACAGCCTGCTAATGATTTAACACCTCTATATCTAGCTAATCTCTTTCTTGCACTTTCATCAGGACGCAATTCAATTTCGTCAGGAAATTCTAGCTCTTCTTTTTCTCTTCTTTTAAATAATTCCAATTGTTTTGCTTCTTCTTCTTCAGACAATTCAACGAACATTTCTGATTGGGCATAAGCACTTTTAGTTCCAATTGTTGCCGTTTCGTTTTCTTCATCCATCATATCATCATCATAATTCATTTCACCATCTCCTTCTGGAAATTCAGTGTCAGAAACTTCACCATTTTCTTCAATCAATTCATCAATTTCATCATCTAATAACCATCTTGCTTGGTATTCAGAAATTCCCTTTGGTAATCTCTTTTTCTTTTGTGTGCTATCCAAACCCTGTAAATTGTTCTGCAATTCATTTTGCATATCATCAATATCAAAATCATCTTCATTCATTTCATCGTCATCTTCTTCATTTTCCTTTATTGGCATTAATTCATCTAATGTCTCTTGCTCTTCATTTGGTGTAAAAATATCTTCAGTTTCATCGAACATTTCTTGATCTGCTTTTTTAGATGATGCTTTTATTCTCTCAATTTTAGTAATTTGATAATCACCAAGACCTTGCAAGTGAACCAATCTATTAGGATGAAAGCCGATACCTCTAGAAATACCTTCAATAATTAAATTACCCTCAATTGGATTATTAATTGATGGTTCCCAATCCACTTTATCAGTAACAAGATAACCTCTGGAATCTCTCCAAGTAACAGATTTAGGGAATTTTTGGCATATAGTTCTTAATAAGTTTAATGATTCGGTAGGATTTTCTAATGCAAAAAGTCTTTCATTATTTGGAAAGAAATGTTCATAGAAAGAAGTCAAAGATTTTAACACATCTAATTGTAGATTCTTTTTTGGATAAGATGAAATTAAGTCTGGTATAACACCGAAAGCAGTAGATATACCTTGAGCTTCAACTGCTCTTATTATTTGTTCACCAAGTTTAGGATCAACTTCTTCTGTTGCACTAAAACCAAAAATAACAAAATCAGCAACTTTTGACGCATCTAGGATTGATAGAAAATTTGTCATATCAGGTAGTATAACTTTCAAATTAGATTTAAATCTTTTGACCTTGATAGAAGTCACGGAAACATCTTCTTCAATTTGTAATTGCTCTTCTTCAACAGCTCCTAATAATTTATTAATTATATCTAATTTTGAAATATTTGATGTTAATGGTAATATCGTCACTATTCTTTCAGTAACATTATTATTAAACAATAATCTTTCATTCAGTGTCTTTTGAATTTTAATATTTTTTAATTGTTTTGCTGTGTTCTTTCTTTCAAGTTTAGTTTGAACTTTTATTGATTTGTTATTAGCTATAACTTTTTCAACTTTACCTTTATTGACTGCTTTGATTGATCTTTTTGAGGAATGACCACTTTTGAAACCTTTATTTTTCTTTTTTATTGTAGCTCTATGTCCTGCCATTTTTCCATGAATTAGTATTTCACTGAAATTATCTATTTTAATGATTTCAGATTATATATTGGTTATTCTCTATAAAATTTTCAAAAAAAAAATACTTGAGCCGCTTGAAAAAGATAAAGGTGATGTCATAACCGGACTCTATCCGGATATCAAAATTAGATTTCACGTGCTCATTCCACGTGAACGATTTTGGACTGCACGTGCTACAAGCGAGGGCTTTATTCTAACTTTTTTTTAGAGGTGTAGAGATTTTCCTGATGCGAGTGGTTATGGATTTTTCAATTTGCAAGAGAAAACCACTTCGTAGTGTTTAACAAGTAAAGGCCCTTTAATAATTACACCAAGTCAGCTTAATTACACAGATAATTGTAAGTCACCATCACTATTCAACAAGCAGTTTTTCAGAGGATCAGTTATATGGAAAATTATGATATTAGCATGAAGTCATCAACATTTATGAAAAATATAAGAATTTTATTGAAAGAATATGTGAATATGTTTATTAAATTCTATCTACTATCCCAACTATTACTTAAAGATGAAAATATTGAAATTAAGTTGGATCCATTTTGATCATTTTTTGAAGCTTCCTTGCTTCGTTCTATACTTCAAAATTAAATTCAAACCAACAATTAATTTCATTAATAAATTATTTCAATCAGTATATTATTTATTATAACAGCACTGATCCATTCATATCTTATGTCACACGGAAATATGCTCATCTCAATTTAATATCTAGTAACAAGAATTCAAATTTATAATTAGATTGCATCACATCACATTCATGATTTTACATGACTTTATCACATTTCGAGTTTCGTTACATTCTCAAGCAATAACTAATTAATATTGAGCATTTATTTCTAATCCATTTATCTCATAATTTTCAATCATCTTATTCCCTTATTGTTCCATATAATATCTGATATAATATCTGAAGATAATTGCACATAAAATTATTGATCTAATACTAACATTTTCTCTTAAATTTTTATTTTAGTATTCAATATGGCTCACGAAAACGTTTGGTATTCACACCCAAGAAACTACGGTAAAGGTTCAAGACAATGTAGAGTCTGTTCTTCTCACACTGGTTTAATCAGAAAATACGGTTTAAACATCTGCAGACAATGTTTCAGAGAAAAGGCTGCTGATATTGGTTTCAACAAATTAAGATAAACAATTTATATGTTATTATAGTTCAATTTCTTAATGTCATATTTAATATAGCTTTTTGATAATATAATTTTTGTTTAAATTAATTCCCCTTTGTTTATTACATAAAAATATAACTCCTTAAAAAATTTACTATTCGTTTATTGAGTGTTAGTGTATTACTTGTAAATTTACGTAAAACGCCAAAGCCATGTCATCATATATGTACACTTATCTTTCCTACTTATACACAGTTATACAGTTGTGCAATAATTATTTAAACTTGAAACTTTAACTGATCTTCTCTTCTTCCTCCTATATTTTGATTGAGCTAATTACATTACAATTAGTAAATTTATTTTTTCCTTCAATTGAAAAACAGTTGACAGTTACATCATCAGTTTCTTTTACATGGGAATTTAGAGTACCATAGTTTAAGTTCTTGAAGCATTTATATTCATTATTTGAACAAATAAATTTACCATCAGACCGTAATGCAGATACAATTGAATCATTAGGTAAATTTCTAATCAGTATCTCATAAATAAGGGATTTAGAAAATGATCCGTCGCAATCATCAGTGAATAAGATGAATTCCTTATCAGATTTAATATTAAGTTTGAATTTTTTTGAAATATTAAGTTTAGGCAATGTTATACCAGTTGAATGAACTTTTAAGGAGGAATAAAGTTCATGTATATCCAAATTTAATTGTTCAATAGAAGGGGGTAATGTTTTCCAAGTAGGTAAATCCTCGTGAATTCTATGAATTTGATTAAGGTAGGAGTAGTTTAAGCTTTCATCAAAGGAATGTTGACCATACTCAATCTGAAGGGTATTTAATTGTTTACAATCTGAAAACTCAAGAGTTTCGAAGGCATTTTCTGATCCAACGGTCATCTTCTTAAGACTTGCAGGGAGTTTAATTTTAACATCATCGGTTGCATCACGAACTCCAAAATTTAAATATAAATGAGTAACAGTATTCGGGATATTAAATGGATATGATGGACAAGCAGTTATTCTCATGGTCTTCAATATCTTCAATCCTGTGAAATCACAATTGGTTAACTTACGACATTTAATAATTATTTTGTTTATTGAATAATTTTCAAACAACAAATTATTTATCGAGAATCCAAAATCTAAATTTATGTAAATGGTCTTGAGATTAACTAATTTTGAAAGATATTTAGGTATCAACAACTTTAGATTTGTATCACCAACTATTGTATTGAACTCTAATTTGTTATCTAATTTCAAAGTGGTTAGCATTCCAATGACTTTATCATCCACAGGTCCAACCAATTTCTCTATCTTCAATTCAATGTTAGGAACATGTAAAAGCTTATTTCCTTCACCAAGCAATAGATACTTAAGTGGGCCTTCATAAGTCACAGTAACCTTTTCAAATATTTTGCTTAATAGTAATAAGTTGGCTAAAGGACGTGGATCAGAAGTTTTCAAAACATAAAACTTTGTTTCAAGGTACTTATATTTCATTTTGAATTGAGATAATTGCAAGTAAATAACAGCATAATAAGATGAAGAGATATTAAAGACGGATGATAATTTCTTAACTATAGGAGAAGATTTACTATTGAAAATGACAGAAACATAATAAGACACTGTAGTTCTAGCTTGATCAACTAATGGTAACCATTCATCAATATGCTGGATTGAGTAAATATGAATTTCATTAAGTTTAATTCCTGAGAGTAAATGTGATGATTTGCCCTCAAGCCTATGAGGTATACTGAAGAGTTCCTTTCCTTTCAATTGCAAAACAACATTCTGTCCATCAATTATTAAGTTTGGGGAGAGAAAAGAGAGCTCATGTTTGAATAATTGTATATTTTCTTCTATTCTAAAATCAATATTGAAAACAGATTCCGAAACGATCTCTAGTATAATTTCAGTAGGAAGAAGTGAAAGTATTTGTATATAAGGATTCAAAGGCATGCTCCAACAATTAGATTCAACATTATATTAAAAACTTATGATATTAGGAGAATATGTTTGGAGAATTTGACCACAGCTTGAAAGTTGAAGTTGATTGGGTAATTTGCAATCTGATCACTTGCCTTTAATGTTTGAAGCGCGCACGACTTGAACCTTGCATCGAAATTTAAATTGTTCAAATATACATAAAACAAAAACTTTTACAAATAATAAATATAAGACCTCTTAATTTTAGAATTTTAGTTCTTTTGAAATCTTTAATAGTTCGTTAGCATTCACAGTAATCACTTCACCTTCTTTCTTTATTGGTTGTTGACTCATATAATATCCAACTTTGGCAACTTCTTCCCCATAAATTGGATAAAGACCAATTTTAAGACCAAACAATCTGAACACATAACCAGCCCAAACACTTAGGGAGTTCAAAAATGGCTTTGGAATTTCTCTTTTCCCTAAAATAGCACCAGGTCTTAGAATAATTGTTCTTTTGAAATTCAACTTTTTTAAATCTTCTTCAATTTTACCTTTAGTTGAAAAGTATAGCAAGTTTGAATTTGAATCAGCTTCAATTGCAGAAACCAATATAGCTGTATCAAATTTTCCAGAACGTTTAGCAGCTTTGAAAGCATTGATATTAATATCATGATCAATTTCAACAAACTTTTTAGGGGAATTAACTCTAAACATGTAAGTACCAAAACCTGAAAAAATGGTTGATGATTGAGGAGCATTTATATGTTCAATAATATCTGGCCATTTTGTAGTATCTGATTCAATTGTAGCTGACAGTTTATTAGAAGTAATTTTAGGTAGTCTTCTTGAAAGAGTTAAAACTTGATTGATTTCTGGGGATTTCACCACTGTTTTTAAAAAGTTTGAACCACAGAGCCCAGTTGAACCCAGAACAAACACAGAAGAAGGCATATTGATAAGTCTAATTTTCAAATTCAGAAATTCTTAATGATTAATCATATAAATCCCCAGATATAGAGAGAGTATTGAAATTTGAAATGAGGGGTTCGTCTGGGGTGCGCATGCTCCCAAACAAGGGCTCCTCTGGCGCGCGCACGACCCCATTTCAGGGCTGTGCAAACTCCGTTTTTTCTTCAACAAACAACAAATATTCAGTCAATTTCTTAATTCCTCTATCTTCCCTTAATTATCGGATATCATCACTTCCCATAACCGAGAGTACGTTCTCACAATTAAGGAAATAAGAGTCATAATACAACAACAATATAGCTATATATCACACTTTCGGTTATCCGGATCAAACTATTTGAACTGACTGACCAAGCTAGCAACTTAACTAATAAAATTAACAGGAAATATGAATGGTCATCCACAAATCACACCCTACAAGTCTTTAGAAGATTTGAAACAGCTTAAAGACTGGTTTTATCCAAACCAAAATGAACCAATTGATAAAAGATCTAGAGCAATTCAGAAGGTTTCAGCATATATTACTAGAGGTAATATTCCTCATTCAATGGAAGCAACATCTTTCTTAACTTCTTCTGTACTATTAGATGAACAAATTTCTAATTCCTCCTCATGCTTTGATGATACTTCTTTAAAATTAAATTATACAATGTCTATTATTAAATTCGTTAATGGTTTATTAGATCCATATCAAAAGTCAAACTTTGCTTTAAGTTTACATAAGTTGGCGGAAATATTACAATTACCAAGCTATTTCGTTGAATTAAGACATATTGGAACTCATGAATTCTTACCTTCATTAGAAATGTTAAGAATTGCTGCCAAAAATGCTTTAATTTGGCTGGAAGATAATTATTGGAATCAAGTAATTCAAGAGGAATTATTAGAAAATGAACAAGAAGATAAAGATATTATAAAGAATAAGCAAAATTTAGAAGATTTAAATAAACATTTTAAAATCTATAGAAAAATAAGGAAAGATAATATAGATAAAGAATTCAAGTTTGGTGATTCAACTATGGAAGGAAAAGAATATTGGAAATCCTTAAATTTTATTAAAGAATTTAATAATCTTCAATTACAAAGCTATATGGTTAAATGTAAATGCTTGATAATCAAAGGTCCTTTAAATGATAAGAAAACAAATGGAATACGACGTTTGTATAAACCTTTATTGGAAGAGCTTGGATTTGATTTTATTCTTAATTTCTTCAAACAGTTACTTCTTATGATTAATACCGAACAATTTATAGAATTTGAGGGTGATTGGAGATTGTTAGTCATATCATCGAATTATGATTTTTTAACTCCATCAGGCAAAGATGAAATAAGCCAAATCGAAAAATGGTTGGAATACTTATTAACCAACTTTTTAAAATTTGGAAAAAATTCCAATGCTGAAAGATTTATTAATAAAAGTTCAATTAAAATTATAATTGATTTATTAGCAGATACGCCTTCTGAACTTAATGTTAAGTTGTTAAAAGTTTTATTAGATAAGAATGAGAAATTACTTAATGAAACGAAATTACTGGATAACATTAAATCTCGTATATCAATGATGGAAGATTTTGCTGTTCCAGTTGGGGAAATACCAACATTAAAAAGAACTCTTGAAGAAATCACAGATCAAGAAGAACCAAAGGCAAAAAGACAGAAGTCAAATACAAAAACTTTTCATCTATTTGATGTTGATGATAACTGGACTTCACTGCCTTTTGGTGTGTGTTAGTTTACACTTTACCTCTTTACTACATATAACTCTTTTCTATATTTTTATATAATTAATAAATAATATTCATACAAACAGTCATATATGTCTAATAGGCGGTACGATTTTTATAATATAGCCCTTTCAATCCCAAATGTTTATATTCATAAATTCTTGATTCATTTCCAAGTATAATGAATTCACGTATATACTGAAGGCATTTTTCTTGGCCTAACTGAAAATACATGTATCCACATATTTTAAATATTATACTTTGTCGATGATGTCTAACTAAAGTTATCAAATCATCTTTTGGAGTTAAATAGTCGGTCACTCTTTGTGTTTCTTTTAATTCACCTTGTTTAGCCATTTCATGTATGAATTGTACAACAAAAGAACGTCTTAATTTTTGAGAATTCATGATTGAACATGTATGGTTTGCTTCTTGAAATAAATCTAACACATCATCTGCATCTTTATCGTTTTTTTGAACCTGTTCAAAGACATATTTATGAAGTACAAATTGTATCAAATTAACTCCCAAACATTCAATACTATCTTTGTCTATATATATGCTTGAATTACCAAAGTTTTGATCTAATAATCTAGTTTTAAATTCTTTTTCTAATTTTGAGTGATAAACAATTTGAAAATAAATATAATCATCCATTTCAAAACCTGAGGGCGTCATCTTTTTAACAATATTTATTCTAATATCACTCTTAAGTTTCATTTCTGGATTGTTTTTGTAATTCCATCTAATATTTGTAATATCTAAAGGTCTGATTGTTTCAATTTTGGGTAAGAAAGGTTTAGAGAAGTTGCTTGAATATCGAATCAAAGTTTTCCGTATGAGGGGACTAAAAGTTGTATTTATCATTGTGATTATATATAGCTATCTGTATGACAATTTCTATGAATATGGATTAATTATTGAACGAAACAAGCCATTGATGATAAAAAGCATAAAATATTTAAAAACCTTTAAATTCAAACAAAAATACAGAGAGCCGCTTAAAATTTTATTTCATTTTTTTTTGATCATGATCATGAACTTATTTTAGTTATTTTTTAACCCTAGATTCATTGCTGATATATCATTAGAATTGTGTTAAGGAAATAAAATGCCTCCAAAGTCATCTGCCACTTCTAGTTCAAAGAAATCGAAAACAACAGATACAGATGCTTCAACTAAAGCAAAGAAACCAAAGTTACCAGTTGAATTTATATTAAGACCAATAAAGAATCACAGTATATTGAAAAACATAGGTACTATCTATGTTTCATCCAAAATATTACAAATAACAGAACTTAAAAAGGGTCAATTCGTTAAATTATCAAAGGGTTTAGTTAGTATCACAGGTGAACTTTCTACTTGGGCTGATTCTGAAGAAGATGACTATGATTTAAATATTGTTTTATTATCGGGAAATTATTTACAATTGGCTGGGTTTTTATATGGTGATAGAGTGAGACTAAGTGAAGTAAGCTCACAACCCTCTTATTCAAAGGATTTGGTAGTTGAAACATTATCTGATAATGAAAATGAAATCAAATCTAAAATATCTGATCTTGGAATCATTTATACAGGATTAACATTTGATGACTTCAAAATTACTTCTATTGGTACAAATGATAAGTCATTAGAAACTAAATTACAAGAATTAAGTTTAAATGAAACTAAAAATACTAGTAAGAAATTCACTCCTTACCTATTTCATCCAAAATCTACCTCAGTGATAATAAAGAAAGTTGAAAATATTAAGCCAATTGATTTACCTTATATGTACTCAAAGATTGGAGGTCTTACAAAAGAAATAGCAAAACTAAAACAATTGTTACAAATACCATTGTATCATCCTGAAATCTTAGCTGAATTTCGTAGACCTCCTCCAAGGGGTATATTATTGCATGGTCCATCAGGTACAGGTAAATCATTAATCTTGAAATCAATTGCATATGAATTAAGTCTAAAATGTCATATAATTAATATTAATGGACCTTCAATTGTTTCCAAATACTTAGGAGGTACTGAAGAAACACTAAGAGAATATTTTGAAGAAGCTGAAAAATATCAACCTTCTGTAATATTGATAGATGAAATAGACTCATTGGTTCCAAATAGAAATAATGATGATACAACTGAAGTTGATGGAAGAGTTGTTGCCACATTATCAATGCTTCTAGATGGATTGCAGGGGTCTGTTGTTGTTATAGGTGCTACTAATAGAATAAATAATATTGATTCTAATTTAAGAAGACGTGGTAGATTTGATAAAGAAGTTGCAATCCCAGTTCCTGATATTATTGCAAGGTATGATATTTTATCTAGACAATTTAAAGATATGCAATCAGGTCATGATTTAGTTGATTCTCAAATTAAGCAAATTTCTGGAAAAACGCATGGTTATGTGGGTGCAGATTTAGATTCTTTATTAGATGAATCTATCATGAGATGTGTTAATAGAAGATTAGATGGTGATATTAAATCTAAAGTCACATATGAAGATGTTGAAGAATCAATGAAAGATATTGTTCCAAGTGCCATGAAAGAATTAGTTTTAGAAGTTCCAAAGGTTTCATGGGACGATATTGGAGGTCAAGAAGAAGTTAAAGAACGATTGAAAGAAATGGTTGAATTACCTATAGTTGCAGCTGAATCTTTCAAGAGATTGGGTATATCAGCTCCTAAAGGTTTATTACTTTATGGCCCACCAGGTTGTTCTAAAACATTAACAGCTAAAGCATTAGCATCTGAATCTGGATTGAATTTCTTAGCTATTAAAGGTCCTGAAATATTCAATAAATATGTCGGTGAATCTGAAAAGATGATCCGTGAAATTTTTCATAAAGCTAGAATGTCATCGCCTTCTATTATTTTCATAGATGAAATTGATGCCATTGCTACCAATAGAGATGACGATGGTTCAGGTCATGTTTCTAAACAAGTTTTAAATACAATGCTAAATGAAATGGATGGTGTTGAAGAATTGAAAGGTGTTGTTATTCTTGGAGCAACTAATAGACCAGATGTTATAGATCCAGCTTTATTAAGGCCTGGACGTTTGGATACTCGTGTTTATGTTGCCCCTCCTGATAAACCTGCTAGATATCAAATCTTTGAAAAAAACACTCAAAACTACATGTTAGAGAATAAAAAATCTTTCCTTGATAAACTAAGTGAATTAACTGATGGATTTTCAGGTTCTGAGTGTGTTTTTCTATGTCGTAAAGCTGGAATTAATGCTATTAAAGAAGATACAGAATGTAAAATTGTTTCAGAGGAACATTTCTTGAAAGCTTTCAAAGGTATTACCAAAAATATTACCCAAGAAATGCTTGATTATTATCAAGATTTTGAAAATAAATATGCTGTTGGAGTGTAAGAGTGTACTTTGATTTTCATATATAGATTTACTAATTTTAATAGAATGAATGGATATAATTAATGGATAAATTATTGAATTATAAAACCCTTTTTATAGTTTAGCGTAGAATAGTATATACAGGTAAATATATAGTTAGAGTCGTAGAGATGATATGAAAATGCATGAAGGATGAATGAGAGAGATTCTAATCTTTTTTCTGATCAGTTGTGATTACAGTATCTATTGGTGATGGATTTGTAGAAGTTGGCTTTGAATCTGTTGAATTAGATGAAAATAAATTGACTTGATAATTCTGTTTATCATCTGATGCTGCCATCAACTTTTCTTTAAAGTCATTTAGTTTTTCACTTTTATTAACACCATTCACTATTTTATCACCATTTTCATCAAATTCTGGGATTTCTATATCCTGTCTTAAATTACCATCTTTTTTTAATTGCTCAACAACTAAAGGCTCAAAGAACTTCACACCTGAATAAACACCTAAGCCTGAAAAAAATATTATTGTCATGAATTTGTTGAAGTTTGAAGACATTGTGATATGATATGACCTGTTATGATTTTGTTTTAATGTTGTTTAATTCTGTGTTCTAATATCGTATTTTAATTAAAGATTTCAAATAAATTTAAGTGAGCCGCACATCAAAAAATTTAGAAAAAAAAATCGATTTTTATATGAAAAATTTGATAATTACCAAAACTAGTACTTTATACCAGCAGTTACATTGGTTTTGTTATTATCAATATGGGTAAATTAAAGAAGAGATCCAAGTTATCACAACAAAGAAGAAAACAGCAACAGCTTGCAAACAAAAATGATAAAAATATTTCAAGTGAAAGTAAAGAAGAACAAAAATTGCTTCCTTTAATAACAAAATTATCAGCTCCAGCTGCAAATGATAGATCTATGGCATTAAGTTCGATTATATTATTGTCTGATAATGATGCGAATGCTAGAAAAATATTATTAAAAAATGAGCTTGTTAAAATTCTTTTAACAAAATTGATTCATGATGAAGATGATGAAATTGTTGTTGATGCATATGGTTTATTAAGAAATTTAATTATTGAAGAAGGTTATGATTTAAGTGTTCATTTATGGAGATCTGATCTTTGGACAAGTCTTGAATCTGCATTTAAAAAAGCTATTGCATCTGTTGATCATATAAATGATACTACAGTTGATAGTACAAGAAAAGGATTATTAATTGATTATATCGATAATTTAATTAGTTGTTTAGGTTCATTATCAACTGAAGTTTCTATTCAATTATTTCATGAACATATTTTACCAAAATTACAAGAAAGTGGTATTTTAAAGTTTGTTTTTGAATTAATTGAAAAGAGAGTTAGTAATAAATTAACATTAACTTCATTAGAATTTTTATATGATCTATCCACCTTATCTTTACATTTTATTGAATTATTTGCTAATGAAAAGTCTGCAATTGAATTATTATCAGGAATTGATGAATCTAACTTAAGTACTCTATCTAAAGTTTATTTAATTGGTCTTAAATTTCAAATTATGGAATTCAAAGGTGAATTAATAGAATCAAAATCAGATGATATTTTAATTGAATCAATTTTATTAAGATTGGATTCAATTTTTAAAGAAAAGGTTAATCTTAAAGTTACAGTGGATCAATTAAATTCTCCATTAGAAACAGAGCCATCAAAAGAACAAGAACTTTTATTGAAAAAAGCTAAAAATAATTTCAAATTAATTGATTTGGTTTTAGATTTATATACAACAATAATTGAAATTAAAGGTGAACAACAAGTTGTTAGTCCAAGATCAATGAGTAAGAAAACAAAGGAAAAGTTGGCATCATTCTTTTTAACTAATCTAGTATCATTTTTATCAGATTTAATAACTTCAGGTTTTAAAAATGCTAAAATTTTAGTTTGTTTAAATAATTTATCATTATATTTCAAATCAATTGAATTATTAGATGATTCATATATTGAATTTTTAAAGAATGTTTCATCATCAATTATAAATGATTTTAATATAGGTTTAAATATTGAAGAAATTAATTTAGAAACAATAACAGATGAATTAAATTTTATTATAAATTATTTTGAAATTAATCAAGAACAACAAATTAATGTTGATGAAGAACAATTATTCAAATTAATTAAATTATCAAATTCATTAGATTTAGAAACATATGAAATGAATCAATTAATACAATTTTCAACATCATTAATTACATATTTAACAATAATAGGTAAATCATGTAATTCAATTGATATAACTAAAGAAATAAGTAAGTTTATAGTTGATGATAAAATTTTAAAACCAATTAATGTTTATAAATCATTTAAAAATTCATCTGAATTACATAAAAAGTATAAATTTTTAATTGAATATACACTTGTTGAATCTATAAATTCTATATTTGAATTATTCGATGATAATTATTCTTATAATAAAACAATTTTTCATGATGGTGGATTATTAAATGTTTTAAAAAATCTTTATAATGATTATAAAATCATTTATAAATCTATTGATAAGAAAGTTGATATTGAATTAAAAGAAAGATCTGAAGATATTTTAAATAATTTAGAATTATTTATTCAATATAAAGAAACTGAAAAGTTTTAATATTCTTAAATATATAATTTTTAATCTACTTTTGTATAATTTAATTTTAATTTTAATAATAATAATAAATTAATATATTTTTGTAATGTTAAAATGGAAACAACGCCTTGTAAAAAGTCATATAAAATTGTTAAAAGAAAGGAAAGGAATATGGAAAGAAATGTACAAAATAAAATAGCACCTATAAATTAATTAAAAGAGATACAACGAAATAGGCAAAAGATCTAAGAATGATAATAAACAAGAATAAAAAAAAATAGATATCTGAAAAAAATTGAATAGAATACAATACATCATTTAATAATTGTAGGGTATATATAGTGGGCTTTTTTAAAATTACATGGACAAGTCTTCACATTATAACAAAAAAATAAAAGTATATGGGATATGGAATTTGCAATGAGATAGAAGTTATAATTCAAAAGATTTAATCTTTATTAGCATATTGTTTAACTTGTTGTTTGACTCTTCTTTCATATTCCGCTTTATCTTTATCGAATGCTCTCCAAGCAGGTTCTTGAGCAGGCGACTTTGGATTTGGTTCATTTAATAAATTTTGAACACCCAACAATAATTCTTTCATTGATAATGAAGGTCTCCAATCTTGTTCTTCATTTAAAATACTTAAACAGATTGTACCTGAAGGATAAACATTAGGATGATAAAACCCTCCTGGAAATTTGACTTTTGGTGGTTTAGCTGGGTATTCTTCTGGGAAAGCTATTGAGACAGGGAAGGTTGCATTTTCCCAAAGGGTATGTGGTTTTCCTGGAATACCTGCAGTCCAGTTATGTAAATCTAAAGAACCATCAGAAGCTTTCTTTGGTTTAGCATAAAAGCCAAAAGGGTGGTCTTTTCTCCATTGTTTTCTATAGTAAAAAAGAGGCTGTTAGTATTGTAAGACACGCTGTGTGACGCAGAGACAAGACACATACCTTTCCTGCTGGATTCTCTCCGTACGTAGGTCTCTTTCAGGCATGACTAGTTGTCGATTTGTCGTATGAAGAAGAAAGAATTGAAACAAATTGTTCAAATTGTTCGAAAATTTGGTCGCTGAACTCGTTTTTGTTTTTAACAGTGTTGAAGCTGTTTTCCTGGTTCACCACAAATACCAAATAATGGCCTCCTCAGACGACGACTTCGACGACTTGGATGAGTTGCTTGACGACTTCCAGGACGAGATTCTGAGCAAACCTCCTGCTGCTACCCCCATCGATGTCACAGAAAAAGAATCACAGTTACCAGTGGAAGATGAGCTCAATGAAGATGAACTAATCAAGAATATGTTGGCAGAAATGTCAACTCAAGATCCAGAACTATCAAATAATTTGAATTCATTTCTGAAAGATTTAACTGGAGGAGCAAATTTGAATAACAATAATAATAACAACAACAGTAATAATAATACAACATCATCAAGATCTGCTACTGGAGCAAATAATAACAATTTCCAAAACTTGATATCTGATACAGTGAATAGAATCAAAAATTCTGGTGATCAAGTCGATCAAAATTTGAAAACTGAAACTCAAGAAGATGAATTATTATCAACTTTACTTAAATCATTAGATTTAGGAGATTTAGGTTCAGAAACAAATGGTAATGGCGGTATTGGAAATTCTGAAGACTTAAGTAACTTGCTAGTTGAAATGTTGGATAAATTATCATCTAAAGAAGTATTATATGAACCATTAAATGATTTATATTTAAAATATCCAACTTGGTTATCAAATAATAAATCGAATCCAGATTTTGAAAAATATAATACACAATATGATATAATTAAATCAATAATAGATAAATTTAATGATTCTAAATTTAATGAAAATAATCCTGAAGATAAAGATTTTATAAATACTAAATTAGAAAATTTACAAGAATTAGGTATGCCTCCAAAAGAAATTGCAAATGATGATTTAAATTTTTTAAATTTGAAAGATGGTAAGGGTCAAATGGAATTTGGTGATGATGATATTCCTGAAGAAATTAGTAAGGAAATCGAAGATACTTGTAAACAACAATGAGATATTATTACAACTCTCTCTCTCTCTGTAATTATATACTACTTTAATTAATTAATAGCAGCTTTCTTTCTTTATATATTATTCTATGATTAATGAATGAATTAACATTTACGTATACTACAATTACAATTAATTAGTTAACATCTTAAAATTAAGATACCAGAAATAGTTATTAAATGAAAAACTCTTTTAAACTCAGACATCCATGGAAGGTCAATTGGGCGGTCACCAATATACCAAGTCAGGAAATTTAGGTTCGTCCTTCCTTGTAGATGTATATCTACCGAGGAAACTGCGAATGTTTATGGTAACATTTCATCATATGAATAAAAGGGTAATCAACTAAATCTGGATATCTTAATATAAAGATTATTATTACAAATGATTGTGGGTTAAACCTTTAACCAAATCAATTTAAAACAAACTAAATCAATTTCAAAATGGAGAGTTAGTCATAATAGATTCAAATGAAAAACAAAAACCATTTATAGTGAATAATAAAAACAAGTGATTCATATTCTCTTTTTCTTTCAATTCATAATTAAATCAGAAAGGTAATAATTACTGGCAAGTAAAAAGCCCCTCAAATCAACTCAAAAGAGTCAAAGTGAAAACGAATCAAGGAAAAATATATACCTGCAACAGTATATATATCCAGGATCCTAAGACTGTTTTAAACCATGTCGTCATAGTCGAATAGGAATGGGAAAGAAGTATACTCAATTTTCATCATTTTGATTTGAATGAAAGAAAAGAAAAGAAAACACTTTTGAATTATTCTATTTGAGATTGAATTAATATTTGCTTTAAACTGACACATACCATTTATGATAATAATCTTATAAGAAATTTGCGATATTTTTCTAAGAAGAAGAAGGAAGTTTTTCATCTGAGAAAAAAAAAACTTTTTTAATTTTTTTATAGGAAAAAAAGCCGCACTCTTGTGACAGGGCTGCTTAACCGCTCTTCTAAGGGTTTATTTATACTGTAATTTTTATTTTACTTATATCCTGTATAAATGTAAAAGAAAATACCATAAAAACAATAATAAAATAATACCATGATAAACAACCCAGAAATACCATCCAAAAAGAAGAAACCAAATCATAACGTAATCTAAGCTAATTTATTTCTAAATTCCATATATTCTTGATAATCAATTGTATCTTTAATACCTTGATATCTAGTCAAGCTAATATCCATATCACTCCATTTACCTCTATAATACCCAGCTTTTCTAACTAAATGTTGCAAAGTTTGATCTTTATTCCAACCTTGTTCAACTGCAACATCAGGTAAGAAAGTAGCTGAACTTGAACCATTAATTGAAATTCTAATACCATGTTTACCTAATTCCCAATCCAATGGATCTTTACCTTTTTCAAAATTCTTTAATAAAGTAACTGAACAACTTAAAGTGGGTAATTCGGAAGCTTTAATTGGACTAAATCTAGTATCTTCAAAAGCTGCAATTAATGAATATTCTTGAACACCATTTGGTAATTTTAAATCAGAAAAGTTTCCAATACACCCTCTTAGCTCTTTCTCTTCTTCTGATGGATCATCTGTATTTTCGATATTCCAAGTAACAAACAATGGACATCTTTCTGTATTTTCTTTATCGTTGCCATCAACTAATGATTTAAATTTACCTAATGGAATTGGCTTTTGTTTTTTTAATTTTGAATAAAGAGTATCAAATGCCAGTAATGTGTATGATTTAACTGAGGTTGCCATTATGATTGAATTGCAAAAGATTGTTTGGCTCTAGTAAAGAATTAAAGGAATATATTCAATATTTAAATATTTATTGTATCACAAATCAAAGGAGAATCTCTCGATCACAGCACAACAGCGCAAATGTTGTACTGTATCAGCCAATTAAGGGTCAGATGTGCACGTGTGACTGTCCAAATTAGGAAGGTTCGAAATTGATAATTACGACATTTTCGCTGTCGTGGGCAGAGCAACTTTTCTGAGCCCCCTAGAATTTTTGAAGAAATTTCAAATATACCATGCTCTAGATAATCAAAGAACGACACTATGTGAAGACTTTCATAACTACTGAAAATTTGTGTGTTGAGTTATTCCATGAAACGTACCACGACAGTCAAAATGTTGTAGCAAAGTTCCAAAATCCACAATTCGTGAACGCTTTTCGATTTTTCTCGGAATATCCGTCTACTGGTGCATGGAGGAATATCATTCCGATGCTCACCTTTGCATTGGATGTTTTGCTTAGTTGAATTCGGAGTCTCGGATTCTATTTTCTTAGAGAAACTTGAATTAAGTTGTTACAGTACAGTACCTATAAAATTAGTATAAATCTTTGCTTCTATCCCCCTTGTTAAGTTATCCTTCGGAAAAAGTACAGTAGTAATATTGATTATTTATAATAAAGAAAATAAGTAATTAAGAAAAAAAGAATATTGACTCAGTAAAGCAAAAGAGTTAAAGAGCATGGCAATGAATAATGAATAATAGACAAAAAGAATGAGATTTATTATCAAAATACTTGATACCTTGTCAATTAACTGACGTATCACTTTATAATATCTCCCATATATGATTAACAATTTTATTAGTAGATTCTAATGTAATTTATTGTCTTCCCTGCATATCTTTATGATCACCTCTAAATCTTTCTGTGCTTGCTTAAGTTCAACAGATAAACTATCATAAACTTTATATGTTTTTTATTGATTAATTTTGGTTCTTTTAATTGTGACATTAATTATATATTATTATGAGAAAAAGAAGGAGTGCAAGAAAGACACAATAAAATACATAAAAGACATAGTCATAATCCATCTTCAGTTTTTTCAGCTAATGGCTCAATCTTATAATACTTTTCAGTAGCTTTCCTAAATGTAGCACACTCTTGTTCTTCGGATAACTCCAATCCTGAACTAGCATATTGAAAGTCGATAATATAAGTAATCTGAGAATCTGGTTGATATAAGAAATTTTCTCTTTTAATATCTTCATGTCTGATTCCAATACTAGCTAATTTAGATATTTCAGCCTCTGCATAATCAAATTCCTCTTTAGTTTCTGGATGCCTAGTATTTTTTAGAAACTCAAGTACCATAAAAACACCACCAATTGCTATTGTGAGACGACTTTCAAGCTTAATCATCTGTCTGTCTAACGTTCCAGAAGATATTAATTTTGGAACATGAATTAGATTATCGGGATTTTCCAAATTGTAATCATTAATTGTTTTAAGAATTTCCAATTCATTATTAAAGTGTTTCATAAAATATTCTTTATGTTCTTCATAAGGACGTTCACCAAAATGATCATCACCAAACCACTTTAGATAAAAGCTCAAATCTAAAATTTTCAACACGACTTCAAGATTCTTCTTATTAAATTTGTTATCTTGAATTGATAACCCAAGTTTAGAACGACATTCATGAAGGTTTGTTGTTAAAACTATGTTTAAGTAGTCACCCTGGGAATTTTGTAACATGCTAAATCCTGTTTCTGGTTCTTTATCATATCGAAAATAAGGATCATTAATAGTATCAGGATATGTTTCTATTAATTTCTGTTTCCAGAGCTTAAATAGCATTGCATCTTGCTTTAAGTTGCATTTGTATTCATAACAATTAATATTAATGGAATCATATAGAGCAGTAGGTAAAGATTCTTTATCATTTGATTTATCATTCATATCTTGTTTTTTTTCTTCATTGTTATGTCTTTTGATAGCTTTAATTGTAATATCTTGAAAATCATAAAAATAATAAATGATTATATTCTTTAAGTCGCACTGCAGCTGTTTAGCTATATTACCCTCTTCTAATTTTAAAGATTGAGAATCTTGAGACTTGGACTTAATTGATGTTTCTTTGACTCCAATTGTTTGAACAATATCTTCATTTCTAATTCTCTGATTTATACTGCCTCCTGTAATGAAAATAATATCTGGCCATATGTTATTATCCTGAATTAGTGAATGCTTTCCAAGTGATTCAAGTTTCAGCTTTCTTTCATCGATATCTTCAAAAATATCAAAGAATGATTTCGTTATTTGCAATCTTTTCTCAAAAGCATGATGATACTTATACTTTTGAACAGCTTTGTTGCTATTGATATCAATCTTTTCTAGATTGGCTGGATAACATTTAATAACATTCATAAGATCAATCACAGATGCATCTTTAACCCTATTCCAGAATATCTTACAAAATTTACGAAATTCATAGTTATCATTATAGTATTGAAATTGAAAGTCACTCTTTAATGATTGAGTTAAAGTAGCAGTTATCCCACATGAATTTAATGTATCATCTTTGACTTCTTTAATTGGCAAAGGGACTTCTTCACATATGTTATCACAAAAACAAAAGAAGCAACAAGGCAAGAAGTAATATAGTTTAACAAAATATAAGCATAAAGTTTTAGCATCTTCATGACCAGCTCCAGCCCTGTTACTTAACATGACCATAGCTCTTTGAAGCCTATCATATGTAGGAATATTCTCTCTTATTATGTCTGCCAGTGACTCCTTTAAGGGAAAATTATCATTTCCATCAATTCTGCAAAGGAATGTTAGATACTTGTAATCCTTTAATTGTTCATCTTGTTGAGACTTAGATTCAGACATAATTGATATATTGAAAGTAAGGGAGGGAAAATTGGGCAGTAGGACTCAGTATGACTCTGATTCAGACATAATTGAAAGTAAGGGAGGGGATCGAATAGAACTAGGACTCAGTGGGACTCAGTGACAAAACACAGCAGAGAAAAATTCAAAGTAAATTACAGTAAATACGTAAATACTAAATGTACAATCACTGTAATCAGTCTACTGGTGGTGCATGGAGGTGTGTTTATTCCGATGTACACCCTTGCATTGGAGTTTGTTCTCAGCTGAATTCGGAATTTCGAATTCTATTTTTTGTTTACTTTTTGGTGTTAGAAACATCTTTGTTTCCTTTGTTATATAATTAGTTGTTTTCAACATTTTAATGAATATAAAACATACATATTACAATTAAACTGAAAACAAGGTGTGCTTATACCCTGAAATTCCCCTGAATCTCTTTCACTGTTACTGGTTAAGAAAACAAGGAAAACAACTACCCAATTACCATTACCAATTCAATCTGTATTTCTTTGGGTCAACAGAGTTGGTACTGAGCTGAGCCAATTGTATACTATTTAATTTCCAGTTATATATATTAATTTGATTATATATAATCAAGCTATAACTGCTAAACTAGAAATTAAGTCTTTAAATATTCATAAAAACAATGGCAAAGAATCTGTTTCAATCAAAATTATCTAACTTCAAAGAAAAGTTTTACAATACTAAACGTCAACCAGGTAGATTTCAAAGAGATATTAATATTTTCACAACAACCATATTATCCACTTCAGTTCCTATAGAAATTAAATTAAAAATTGTTAAAGATGCTATATTCAAAATATGTGATTTTACCTTATCTGAAACTATGGATTTAATTGATTATAAAAATCCTGGATTCAATGATCTAATTAGAGAGCTATTAAAATATAAGACTTTGTTTTTTCAAATCAGTTCAACTCTTGATCCATTGGATAAATTCTGGGTTATAGATTATCGAAATTCTACTTTATTCAATTTTTTAACATATGATAAATTTCTTTTGTTATTAGAAAAGATTAGATATAATAATTGTTTTTTTAAGCAAATTCAATTTCGTGCAAGTGATTCTATAACTCAAAAAGATTTAACAATTTTAGATCAAAGGTCAATGGGTGAAATAAATGATTGTTCTAAAAGTTTCACGATTCCTTCTTATCTTTTATTTGATAAATTTGCTGTTAATACAAAAGGATTTCCAGCTTCTAGAACTACATACATCACAATCCAAGTATTAAATTTTAATACATCTGTTATTCCATATGATTTAGGAAAGCTTTTTCCAAATTTATTAACCATTGCAATACAGCCTCCTCAAACTCGTTATCAAATTGCAGATTGTTATAATGAATTTACTAAAAAGTTAAAAGAAATCAGTAATACTTCATTGACTAAGTTAGAAGTGTTATATCTTTACATAGAACAATATGAATTCATACCTGAATTAGAAAGTTTATGCACTGCTATAACTGAATTTAAGGATATATTTCCTAAGGCTAGAGTTGAAATCATTTGTCCTGGTTATTATTTAGGTTTTCCTGAGATTAGTAATTTAAATTGGGTTGAAGAATCTATAAAATTTCATCCTATTGTTTTATCAATTGAAGAGTTTAATTTATCAATTACAGATACCATATTTCCAGATATTCCTCTAAAAGCATTTCCGAATTTAAAGAAATTAGTTATAAGCATTAAAAACAATGAGTTCACTTCATTTTTAAATTTAGAATCTGACACATTGCAAAGTTTATTGTTAACGATCGATATTGATATAAACTCTCATTTCAATTTTAAAGGATTAATAAAATTAAAAAAGTTATTTTTGAATTCAACATATAAAAGACCTCGTCAAATGATAAAGGATTTACCTAGTTCTGTTGAATATTTTTGTTGCATTAATGATTCTTCAATGGAAAATGATATTAATAATCAGGCTTCACAATTATCTAGATTTGAAATAAGATCTCAAACTGGAGGACCTACTTTACTATTTGTTTTACCTGGAAATCCAACAAAAAGATATGAATCAATAGTAATGCCAAACATTTTGGATGGAAATTCTTCCAGTGGACAAACTCTAACTATTCCTTCGTTCCATTCAGTCTGGTTTTATTGTCAAATTTACAATATATATACTGAAGAATCAAAATCATTTATATGTATTTCTGAGAAGTTGATTGAACCTTTCAAAACTTTCACATTTTATGTTTATTTTAATCAATTCAAAAATGGTAAAGTATACTATAAAACATTATTTATTGAAGCTAATAAGAATTGTCAAAATATATCATTAACAAACTTGCTTGAAGAATGTTTAAATACAATAAGTTATACTACTAGTAAACTTAGATCATCCTCCAGTAGACGAAATTTCAAATTGAAAGAAATTACTTTTAGTCCTGATTATATTCAATCTATTAAAAAGAAATTTGGGAATGAAATCTGCAATATATATGAAGTTGATTCTTGGGAAATTTCACTTAAGGGTTATGATGGTGAGTTATATGGATTGTTATAGGATTTAAATCATTTAAATCTTTTTTTGTTACTTTTGTAAAAGTCCGCAACTCGGATCCGGAATGTGCGGTGATTGTGTGATTGATATGGCTGAATAGAGAAAATCCACAGTTTTTTCACCAAGCTGATTAATTTGAACAATTTATATAAAAAACTATATATATCAAAATGATCGATCTCTTTTCTTCTTCTTGTTTAAAAGATATAATTCATCTTGTTATACAAAATCAGTACTCAAAATGGCTCCTACTCAAATCTCAGAAACTAAAGAAACTAGTATAAGTTCAAATTTGACTTCTTCACCAATCAGTAGAACTATCAAAACTACACCAACTTCTGAATTTGTTTCAATTGCAGCTGGCTGTTTTTGGGGTGTTGAACATATTTATAATAAACAGTTTAAAGATAAATTAATTGATGCTAAAGTTGGTTATGCAAATGGTAATACATTAGATCCAACATATAAAGAAGTTTGTTCAAATACAACAAATCATGCGGAAACATTACAAATATCATTTGAACCTTCAAAAGTTTCTTATAAAGAATTAATTGAATTTTTCTTTTTAATTCATGATCCAACAACATTAAATTCTCAAGGTAGAAATAAAGGTACACAATATAGATCAGCTATTTTTACTCATAATGAAAAACAAAATATTATTGCACATGAAGTTTTAAATGAAACTCAAAAAATATGGTATCCAGATCATAAAATAACTACAGTTATTGAACCAATTCAATCATTTTGGGATGCTGAAGATTATCATCAAAAATATTTGGTTGTTAATCCTGAAGGTTATCATTGTCCTAATCATGTTTTAAGAACAGTTCCAAAGAGTAAAGATGATCCTGTTGTTGTTTTCACATAGTAGTTTTTTTATATCTTGGAGTTTAATATTTAGATTTTAATTTAATTGATTTCTTTAATTTAGAAAATTTAATTTAATGCATTTCAATACGTATATTACATTAGTAGCATACTACCACTTTTCTGTTTTTGATCAAGTACGTATACGTAACACTTTCTTTTTGAATTTGTCTTACTTTCTTTCTTATAACCTCCACCACCTCTTTGTAGATTTCATGTACTGTGGAGTATAGTCAAATATTGAAGAAAACCACCTCAGTAAAGAAGATTTGATCGGGGATCGGAACATCCTCAAAAAAAGTCCGCTAGCGGATAAAGTCCACTTTCAATCTTTCAAAAAAATTGAAAATTCTAACATAAGTATCATTTCTTTCTTTCTTTCTAATAATTCAGATCAAATAATGACAACTTCAACAATAAGCAAGACTATAAAAACAACTCCAACTTCAAAATTATGTTCTATCGCAGCAGGTTGTTTTTGGGGTGTTGAACATATTTATATTAAACAATTTAAAGATAAATTAATTGATGTTAAAGTTGGATATGCAAATGGTAATACATTAGATCCAACATATAAAGAAGTTTGTTCAAAGACAACAAATCATGCAGAAACATTACAAATATCATTTGAACCTACAAAAATTTCATATAAAGAATTAATTGAATTTTTTTTTAAAATTCATGATCCAACAACATTAAATTATCAAGGACCAGATAAAGGTACACAATATAGATCAGGTATATTTACACATGATGAAGAACAATTTAAAATTGCAAATGAAGTTTTAATTGAATCACAAAAAATTTGGTATAAAAATTATAAAATTGTTACTATTATTGAACCAATTAAATCATTTTGGGATGCTGAAGATTATCATCAAAAATATTTATTTGTTAATCCTGATGGATATCATTGTCCTTCTCATTTTATTAGAACAACTCCAAAAGAGTAGGGTTCTTTTATTTGTTTTTACTTTATTAAGCTAGTATATGTTAATTTAATTTAATGAGTTATTTAATTTAATTTGTATTAATAAAATTAATTAATGTAGAGAACCAAAACAAAAGAAAATGCAAATAAATAAAGTGAAAGTCAATCAAACAAAAGATTGAGTATATATGAAATGAATGACAAATTTCCAAAAATGTAGTAGTAAGATAAATAAACACATTAATTTAATTAGTAATATTATAACTTTAAGAGAAATCAGAAAAGATGGAAGAAGAAAATATAATAATAAATAAAATAAAATAAAATAAATATTCTCTGATTATTTTTATGTTATAATCCAAAGAAAGAAAGAAAATGTAAATGTAAACATACATACAATATAAAGTGTAACACAAGAAACAAAATAATATTAATTAATTAAAAACAAATCATCATATGTGTAAATGTAAATGTGTAAAGTAAATTTGAATAGTAGAAAATTAATGTTTTGAAATATTGGATATAATAAAAATTAAAACAAGTAAGTAAAAAATAGAAATAATAATAATAATAGTAATATATTAAAGAGGAGCAAAAACAAAAACAAAAATAAAGTATAGTAAATGCTTAAAAAATTTTTTATATATATTTTTAAAGAATTAAAAGAAATCTCTTTTTGGAAAAAATTGTAGGTGTAAAAAACAAAAGTAAAAAAAACAAAAATAAAAGAAAAACAAATAATTAACATAAATTAAAGCAATTAAAAATAAAAAGCATTAAATTAAGGAGTGAAAGAGTATTTAGAAATGCATGTGCAAAAAGAGTAATAACAGCAACAAAAAAAATTATTAAATTATTAAATTATTAAATTAAATTTATTTCTTTCTACCAAAGAGTCCCTTCTTCTTCTTTTTATTTTGAGTATTACCAACTGGAGTGTAAGCAGGAGTTGGAGCTGGTGTTGCAGCAGGAACAGCAACTAAATTAGTATTACTTGAACCATTAATACCTCCTTCATGTTCATGTGAATGATTTGAACCACCTGAAGTTGTACCACCATTTGCAAAACTTGCACCACTTGAATTTCTTGAATTTGAAGAACCTCCAATATTTGTAGGTTGTGGTGGTTCAAGAGATTCAGAAGATAATTTTTGTGCTTGTTGTTGTTGTTGTTGTTGTTGTTGTGATGGTAAAGTTGATGAAGGACCAGATGGATAACCACCATTATAGCCAGCAGAACCATTGATTCCTAATCCATCAGGTAATTGAGATCTTCTATTATTTGAAGATATTGGATTAGAACTTTGTCTTGAGGCAGCTTGACCTGAAAACCCAGGATAATTATTATTATTGCCATTTGCAGAAGATAACATGCCAGGCATCATTGAATGTCTATTTGGCATACCTCTATTATCAGATGAACCTAATGCTGAATTTAAATTTGTACCAGACTTTCTATTTTTTCTTGAAGTTGGTTTAAATGGTCTTTGACCTGGAGCACCACCCATACCAACATTATAAGATTGATCAAAATCCCAATTTGAATGATTTCTACTAATACCATTAGCAGCATAAGGACCACCACCCATATCTGAAGCACCAAATGGAATTGCAGATTGTCTTCTATTTTGATAAGATTGATTATGTTGAGGTGGATAATTTCTTTGTTGAGGAAAGATTTGTTGATTACTTGGTAAACCTTGTGAAGGTAAACCATGAGGCAGATTTTGTGATGGAGCATAATTTGGTGATGAAGAATCATTTGGATAATGATGATTAAGTGTATCAACAGTTAATTGATTTTTACCATTAACATTTAATGGAGCTTTAGTATTACCATTAGAAGCATTTGGAACATAACCTTGTTGAAGACCTTGTTGTTGTTGTTGAGGATAGCCTTGTTGTTGTTGAGCAGGATAACCTTGTTGTTGTTGAGGATAACCTTGTGATTGCTGTGGTTGAGAATAACCTTGTTGTTGTTGTTGTTGTTGTTGTTGTCCTTGAGGAGGATAACCTTGTTGTTGTTGAGGATAACCTTGTTGAGGACCATAAACTAATTGCTGTTGTTGTTGTTGTTGATGAGCATATTGTGTTTGTTGAGGAGGTAATTGTTGTTGTAAATTAGCTGGAATTGGTACTTGTTCAGGTTGATCTGAATAAGTTGCTTGTTGTTGAGGTTGTTGAACTTGTTGTTGTTGAGAATAATTATTTGGAGCTTTTAATGGAGTAAAAGTAGATTGTAATTGATTAAGTGGAGGAGTTTGTTCAGAAATAACATAAGCATGAGCCATTTGAGATAATTCTTCTAATTCTGAATCATCATGTTGTTGTGCATGTTGTTGTTGTTGAGGGTATCCATTATTATTTTGAACTTGAACTTGTTGTTGTGGTAATTGTTGTTGTTGTTGTTGTTGTTGTAATTGAGGTTGTTTTGGTGGAGTAATCATTCTTTCTTGAGATCTAGGTGGGATTTGTTGTTGTTGATCTAAATTAGCTTGAATTAATTCTTTTTCTTTTAAAGCATTTTTAATTGATAATTCATCTTGTTGTAATTTTAATTGTTTAATATTTTCAGAATTTTTTCTTAACCAAAATGAAGAAGTTTGATTTGATAAAGTTGATAAATTATTACTACATAATTGAGTCATAACGGCATATAAGAATTCTAAATAAGGAGTTTTAACTTGATAATCATCAGCAATTAAAATTGGTTGTAATAATAATAAATCTAAACATAATTCATTTTGATTATAAAATTCATAATATAATTTTGGAGATTCCGAACAATCAGGAGATAAATTAGTTGAAGGATATAATTGAATTAATCTTTCTAATAAAGAAGTTTCATTATCATAACTTTTAAATAATTTACAACCCATTGTTTTAATAACAGTAATAACTTCTAAAACTAAGCCACTAATTAAAGGTTTAGCTAAAATTTGATCTTTTAAATCAGAAGGAAAAGGTCTTTCAAATAAGATTGATAAAGGTTCAATTGCAATTTTAGGTAAAGCGAATTTCCATTGATAAGATAAGAATTCTAAAGGAGTATTTAATTTATAAACATCAATACCAGCACTTTCAAATAAATCAGAAATTTTATTAATTAAAGTAATATCATTTGTTGTATAATTATTTTCAGAACCACTTCTACCGATATAAACTAATTCACTTTCTTTTTTACTTTTATAAACGTTATAAACATTTGAACCAATAATTCTAATATCAAAATCAGACATAATTGATAAAATTGGAATATCAGTTTCTAATTGTAAAGACATTTTAATAAAAGGTTCTAAATTTATAAAATTAGTTGATTCTATAATAATTGTTGGTATGATACCTCTATCTAATTGATCTTGAATTAATTTATTTAATTTTGAAAATAAAGTTGATAATTCTTGTAAAGAACTAGCAGAAACTAAAATAAAATCTAATTTTGGTAATTGTTTATTATTAATTGAAATTAAATAATCATCTAAAGTATTATAAACATTTGCAAAAGAATATCTTGAATTACCGAATTGAGTTGAAGTCCAATGAAAAGATTTATTAACATTTGAAGAAGAAGATGATGAAGACACGTCTGAAGAACTTGAAATATAAGTTAAATTACAAATTTTAGAAGCAAATAGTCTCCAATTATAGAAAGCTATATTCGGATGACTTCCTATTGAAATGATATTAAAATGGGACATGAGAGATTAATTAGAGAAAGAAAATTTAGAAATGTAAAGTTGATTCGGAAGATGATGGGAAATGGATGATGAGAGTATTATTAGTGAGATAGGCTGAGGAAATATAGAGAGAAAAGTGGGTATAACCAAGTTCAGAGAGTAATATAGCCAGTATCAAGAGGAGATAGATGGAGTATATGGACAGGTTTAGAGAAGGAGAAGGAGAAAGAGGGAAAGAAAGGAGAAGAACAAAAAAATGGACAAAATTTGATTTTGAAATTAAGTGGTGATGGAAAAAAAAATGAAAAACTAAAGAACAAGAAGAACAGGCAGAACAGGCAGATGTTGGAACCGTTGGATAGACTTAAAGCTTGTAAGTGTGAGTAGGTGTTCTTTAGTGGGATGGTAGGATAAAGAGAGTATAGAGAGTACGTGTTCTATAGTAGTACGTGTTAGTTGTTGTTATGAAGTTAACTTAGTTAAGCCTTTGAAGTTGTTGCGCCCCGTACTTATTAATAGTAATTACTAATTTACTTAATTATCTCGTTATTAATAATTATCTGATTATCTGATTAATTATATCAATAATATATCAATAATATATCATCGATTCATCATCGATGGCTGATATCTCAGTGAAGTATCAACAGTTTCCAGGCTGTATACTTTATTAAATTTATTAAACAGAGGCCGCTGGCAACTTTTATTATTGTATAGTAATCTGAACAATCTTATAAACTAAGTAATACTAACATAACACGTACCTTACTTTCTTTTATTACGTGCCGTGTTTCACACCATTAATTTTCATATTTTTTCAAAAATGGATTTTAGAGATTTTAGATCACTTTTTTTAAGGGAAATGTATGTAAATATTGAATTACAATATAACGGTAAACTGAATTAAATCATCGAATTCATCTTAATTTGGTATTATTGTCGGTGCTGTACTTATATAACTAGTAACTACACATCTAACTCATAAGTTGAATGTAATCTTTATAAACATATCCATCCATATGCATAACATTGCATGCTCTTAATAAATTATCTTCTGAAAATATCTTTAATATCTTTAATATCATCAATAATTCAATCATTTTTTAAATTTTAGTTTCTTAGAAAATTTCTTATTACCATATAAAGCATCAAAAGCATTAATTTTATTAGAAGAAGAAGAAGATTTAGATTTTCTTTTCTTCTTATTCAAATTATCTTGTTCTTGTTGTTTAGGTATCAATATACCACATCTATCAATAAAACAATCATAATCATCAATTAATAAATCATCATCATTAATTTCTAAATCATTAAAAAATTCAATTAATTTTCTTAATATATTTGAATTATTCCTATTATTATCATTTAAATCAATTAATTCACCAATTATTAAATAATCTTTTAATTCATCATATTGTTTATCAATTAATGTTATAAAAAATTCATATTTACTTTCAATTATTATACCGTTATTCTTATTTGGATTATTAATTAAACATAATAATCCTTTTTTATTAAATTTTTGTAAATTTATATTATTATTAAATTCATTAATATTTATAAATTCATTATTATTATTAATTAAATTATTTAATGATTTATTTGATCTTTTAATTATTTTACCCATTTGAATTATATATTCAGGTGATATAATCCTTGTAATAATTGATTTCTTATAACTTATTTTATTTTCATTTTTACCAATTAATAAATTTTTAAAATTTAAAATTGTTTTTGGTAATTTTTCATTAAATAATTTAAATGTTAATGTTATTGAATTTCCAATTGAACTTTTAATTGTAATAAAACATAAATTTGATGTTTCTAATTCAATATCATTGACTAATTGTTCTTGTTCTTGTTCAGTCATTTGAATGTTTAAATTTCTATAAATTTGCTATAAATTTATCCAATTTTATCGTATAATAAAAAACTCCTTTGATTTCGTCGTTTCGAGCAAATTAACTATAAATTTAACCGTTCCGTATAAATACAGCTGTTTTTCCTGTATTACAAATCAATCAACAGTTGAACTTCTTCTTCTTCTTGTATCCCCACAATGGCTGACCAACACTATCACTACAAAGTTAAAATGGCTTGCACTGGCTGTTCAAGTGCTGTTACTAAAGTTTTAAATAAATTAGATGGTGTTAAATCAATTGATATTTCTTTAGAAAATCAATCTGTTGATGTTATTACTTCTGATAGTTTATCTTATGATCAAGTTTATCAAGCTATATATAAGACTGGTAAAGAAATTCATGGTGGTAATGTTATGTCTTGATTAACTAATTATCCATTTACCATTTTCTATACTTTAACTTATTAACCTATTTATTATTTTTCTTCTGATGATTGATTATATTTCATTTTATTTATTCATTCCGTGTCTGTCTCTTTTTTCTTAATATACATTCAGATTTTTTTTTCCTATATATGATATGTATTTCCTTATTATTTATAAAAAACTTATATTAATTAAACAATTATCAATTATCAATTATCAATTATCAATTATCCAAAAGAATATATTAAAAAATGTAAATACACCCAAAACGAAGTAAAAAAGTTAAAAAAAAAAAAGAGAATAAAATAAACTAAAGAACTGAAAAGTATTATTACTGTAAACTACACCCAATCTGTATTAACCATATCATAAACTCCATCATGATCCTTTATAGAATTCTTATAATTATCAAATCTATATCTTAAAATTCCACCAACTGAACAATCTCCAATACCAATATTTAAAACTTCACCAAATCCATCATCATCTAATTCAAAATCTAATCCAGCAACTTTACCAAAAAAATTTATATTTTGATAACATTTATCTAATTCATAATCATTAATTAATTGATTTAAATCAACTATATATGCATTATCAATTGATTCTGCAAATACTAATTTATTACCAAATTTATTAAATTTTAAATTTCTAATTGCTCCATTATTACAACCTGATAATGTAATTAATTCTTGTTTTAAACATCTAAAATCATATAATTTAACACAAGAATCTTGATTTCCACTAACCAATAAATTCCCATCTAAATTCCAATCACATGAAAATCCATAATCTAAATGATTACCAAATATTAAATTTGAATTTTTTTTAAAGTTTTGGTTTGATTCTCTTTTATCTAAAATCATACATTTAGTTGTATCACCAACCATCATTATTAAATTATCATTAGTTGGATTTTCACATATACAATTAATTGGAAATTCTAATTTAATATTTCTTGTTGTTTTTTTCTTTAAAAAATCATAAAATCGAAGTCTTTTATCATTTGATGCAACAACTAATTCATTTAATGGATTTAATTTAGATGGTAATATATAATTTGTAATACTATTAGATTCAAAACTTAATTGATCTTCTTGATTCATATTAGTTTCAGGAAAATATAAATTTATTGAACCATTAATTGAACCTGAACAAACATAATTATAATTTGATGATAAAGTTGAAACTTTAAAATTAGGATTATATTCCATAATTATATTAGTTTCATTATTAATTGTATTTAAATTCATTAATTGAAATATACAATCATCATTTTCAATTGGATAATAAATAGATTTATAATTTAATGAAGTAATTAAATTTCGAAGTTGAAAATGTAATAATCTTGGTTTTGGCATTGAAAAAAATTTATTAAATTCAAATATTGTATTATTAATTTGTCTTAATTTAAAATCAATTTTTGATTTAGAATTTTCAATTGAATTTTCTAAACTTGTATAACTTTTAAAAGCATTCATTCTTTGATGTATCATTTTATATCTCATGTAATCATCTTCCCATATGATACCTTGAGTATCCATTATTTTACGATCACCATCACCATTTTCATTAGAAACAGATTCTATTAAATCCTTATCAACAATACCTTGAGAACATTCATCTAATATATTATTTCTAGAATTAAAATTTCGTAATAAAGATGTTAATTCATGATAAGATTTGAATTCACAATTATTTTCATAAAATGAAGAACCAAGAAATTGATATAAATCATTTTCAAGTTCTTGTCTAGTACCAGTAATATCATCATGATCAAGAAAAAACTGTTGAGTAAAAGCACTAAAGAGTCTTGATAAGTGATCAGACTGACTTTGAGTCAGTTGGTTTGATTGTAATGACTGCATCAGGACACTCTGTATGGATAAGTAGGGCAGAGTCTGGTGGTGTATTTGATGGGTTGTGAACTTGTGGTAGCTAGTAATTTAGATAATTTACACCCTCAGAATAAAGTTGTATAACGTAATCTGATTCGACACCGGCCTCCACAGACTACAACAAGACCTGTTTTTATCTGGTTCTTGGTCTCCTTCTTCTTCTCTTCTCTCTAATAGTCTCTGCCACCAAGAATGTCACAGGACCCGTCTGCTTCAAACAAGCAAATCGAATCAATAATACCACATGAAAAACTCAAACACTCCGATAAAATCTCATATGGTAGAGCTTTCATCAATTTCATGCAAAAAGAACCAAATGTCTCCTTGTTATGTGGTGGTATAGCAGGTGCTCTCTCTAGAACAGCAGTGTCTCCAATGGAAAGAGTTAAGGTCTTGTATCAAGTTCAAGGCCCTTCAGCTTCTTATAATAAAGGTACTTTATCTACAGTTTATCAAATATTTAAAGAAGAAGGTTATAAAGGTTTATTTAGAGGAAATGGTGTTAACTGTATACGAATCATTCCATATACTGCTGTTCAATATTCTGTTTATCAAGAAATGAAAAATTGGTTAAAAACTGAAAATGGTGAATTAACAACTATAAATAAATTAATTGCTGGTTCTATTGGTGGTTTAGCTTCTGTTTTAGCTACTTATCCTATGGATTTAGTTAAAACTAGATTATCAATTCAAACTGCTAAATCATTAAATAATTTGAAATCAAATACTGAATCATCAACTTCTTCATCAATTCATAAAAAACCTCCTGGGATGTTTAAAAATATTGCACATATTTATAAATATGAAGGTGGATTTTTTGCTTTATATAGAGGTTTTATACCAACTTCATTAGGTGTTGCACCATATGTTGCATTGAATTTTGCAATTTATGAAGAATTAAAAGAACGGTTTCCAAAACATTTACAAACTCATCCATTAACAATGTTAACTTGTGGTGGATTAAGTGGATGTATTGGACAAACATTGATTTATCCAATGGATATTTTAAGAAGAAGATTTCAGGTTGCTACTTTATCTGGTGGTACAATGGGTTTTAAATATGATTCAACTTGGGATGCTTTAGTTAAAATTATTAAACATGAAGGTTATGTTGGTTTATATAAAGGTTGGACTGCAAATATGTGGAAAATTATACCTAGTATGGCTGTTCAATGGGCATCTTATGATTTTATCAAGAAAATAATTCAAGATTTATGATATTTTGATATATAAAAAATAGATAGATGGTACATGTGTACTGTACGTTAATTGATCTTAATTTGATTGGTTGATTAATGATTATACCTCTGTTATCTGAATGATTATGAATTAGAACTTTTTGAACTTTTAGAATATTAATATTAATATTATTCATTTCTTTATTTCTTTATTTTTATGCATATAGTTGTTGTTTACTTAATTTATTTCATTTTAATATACTTAAATTCAGATATTTCGCATTTCTTCATGTTTCTTCCTGGAAGTGTATCATTATAATTAATTTGATATAGTTCAATTAAATTAAATTTATGATAAATATATTATTGTAATTTATTGATAAGTGTATTCAGGTGTAAAGAGAACTTAGAGAAGATAAGAAGTAATAGAGGAGAAATAGTAGAAGCATACTGAAGAGTTAGTATTGATATATTGATATATTGATAGTGGTTAGGTATCACGATGTTAATCAACTGCATCATATGATTTCTGCCTTTATATTATATTAATTACACATGTAAAATTATAAAATAAAAGAAAGCAGGTAGACTCAAGAGCTATAGTTATACTTGATAAATTAAAAAAAAAGGGATATCAGCGCTTGTTATCGACAAAAGACACCTGTACACCGTGCAATAACACACTCGACAGTCCGTCGACAGCCGTAACGGCATTCCGGTTGAAGGAGTGTAATTCTGTCAGTGCCATTGGTCAGCCCGAGTATAATCCAACGGTTGGCCGCACCACCAGCGTAAGTGCGTAACAGAGTCTCGGATGGCCGGTCTGAGATACAACAAGAATCAAGATATCATTAATTATAAATTCACATTATAATATAACTAAATCTCCACAGTTAATATATATTATAGCTTAAGTCCATCGATCGAATAATAAATGGCTTAATTATCATAGAATAATATTAATTATATAGAGCGTTTACGAGGGAAGAATATACCCTTATCAAGTGATGACAATAGTGATATATGGAGCGTGAAAAGGGGATAGTGTCCGGTTTACAGGTTCAGCGACAAATAGGGCTTTCCGTATCTAGGGCGCTAACGTTAAACGCTACTAAACTTTTAAGTTATAGTTATAGTGTTAAAAGTCCTAAAAGTCTTATTTCTTCGAGGATATATATTATTTCACGTGCACTGACTGTTATTACCAGAGGACCAGAGGTTCAAAACTTATAAATAATAGTAACAATTTAATCAAACGTTTTTTAATATTAGCTATCGTTATCAATTGCAATATCGACTACGGTCGGTCTCCCTATCATTAATTGCATAAGACAGTTCGGAATACTCCAGCGTATATAATAATTATTATTAAAGCGTTTTGATTACCGGACCCTGGCCCGGTAGAGAGTCTCGAGAGATGCGTCAGATGGCCTGGCATATGCATGGTAAGATTGCATGGCAACTTTGGCAACTTTGGCAGGGACATCGATCTTTAATTCTTGAGCTGTCTTGACTCTTGACTACAACTGAATTATGGCCAATCAAACAGAAGACGTTGCATGCTTCCAAGTCATGACTTCAACGACTTCAACGGTTAATTCAATCTCCTCTTCAATTTCAATATTAAATTATACATAAAAAGACATAAAATCATAATCATAAGTGATATATAGACTACGAATTGTAAGATTACTGGACACGAACCAATTAAATTGGTAAACTAGACTATAAAGAAACAATATTAAGACAAAATAAGACAACTACTACTAGCTGTAGCTAGTTTATAGGTCAAATAATAATAATTCTTGATCAATCAATCAATTGATTGATAAAGCTGTAATTAAAAGTGTACGATAAGGATCGGATTCGATTCTGAATTTTCGCACGTCTAAAATTTTTTCTTTTCTTTTTATCCTCTTTATAAATATCACCTTAATTCTCACTTTATTTTTGACTCTTCCTTCAATTCAACTTATATTTCTCTTTCTTTCTTAACTCTCCAGTTCAATCATATCCTCTACAATGTCTGATATTGAAAAGAAACACGAGTCTTCTTCTACTGAAGATGCTTACATCAATGAATCCACTGAAGTTGAAAAAAGTAAAGTTACTGGCTTCTATGCTAACGTAATGGAAATGTTCCATGGTGAAACTAGAGGTATTGAAAGAATTCCAGAAGAAGAGAAAACACATACTTCAATTTTTGCAGCTTCTACTATGTGGCTATCTGCTAACTTGGTTATTGCAACCTTTGCATTAGGTGCTATTTCTTATCCTGTTTATGGTTTAGATTTTGGTGCTTCCGTCCTTACAATTATTGTCTTTACAATATTAGGTGCTTTACCTGTTGCATTTTATTCAGTCTATGGTGCTAAATTCGGTTTAAGACAAATGATTTTAAGTAGATATTTAGTTGGTGATTTAGCAATGAGAGTTTTTGCTTTCATTAACTGTGTTGCTTGTGTTGGTTGGGGTGCTGTTAATACTATGTCTTCAGCTCAATTATTACATATCGTCAATAATGGTGTTTTACCTCCATGGGCTGGTTGTTTAATCATTGTTATTTTAACTATTCTTGTTACCTTTTTTGGTTATAATGTTATTCATGCTGTTGAAAAATGGTCTTGGATTCCAAATTTAGCTGTTTTCATTGCAATTATTGCTAGATTAGCAATGGATGATGTCTTCGAAGCTGGTATACCTCAAGAAGATGGTTCTATTAAAACTTGGGGTTCCGGTGTCAATGAAGCTGCTGGTGTTTTAAGTTTTGGTTGTTCTGTCTTTGGTTTTGCTGCTGGTTGGACTACTTATGCTGCTGATTATACTGTTTATATGAGAACAGATTCCAACAAAATTAAGATTTTCTTTGGTGTTTTATTTGGTTTAGTTGCTCCATTAACTTTTACTTTAATTTTAGGTGCCGCTGCTATTACTGGTATTAAAACAAGTGATGTCTATTCTGAATATTACTCAAATTACTCTATTGGTGGTTTAATTTATGTCATTTTATGTAAAGATTCATTACATAGATTTGGTGAATTCTTATCTGTTATCTTAGCTTTATCAACTGTTTGTAACAACATTCCAAACATGTACTCAATTGCTTTAGGTGCTCAAGCTTTCTGGTCTCCATTAGCTAAAGTTCCAAGAGTTATTTGGACTTTAGTTGGTAACTTTTTAACTTTAGCTATTTGTATTCCAGGTTATTACCACTTTGATAGTGTCATGACTAACTTTATGGATTTAATTGGTTATTATTTAGCTATTTATGATGCTATTTCATTAACTGAACATTTTGTTTTCTTAAAGGGTTCAAGTGGTTATGATTTATCTGTTTACAATGACAAATCAAAATTAAACCCAGGTTTTGCTGGTACTTTTGCCTTCTGTTGTGGTGCTGCTGGTGTTGCTGTTGGTATGGATCAAACTTGGTATGTTGGTGTTCTTGCTAAAAAGATTGGTACTTATGGTGGTGATATTGGTTTTGAACTTGGTGCTGGTTTTGCCTTTGTTGCTTATGTTATTTTAAGACCTTTTGAAAAGAAGTACTTTGGTCGTTAATTTGACTATAATTAGTTTTAATTTATTTTGAGTTCTTCTATTAATATTGTTTTTGTAAAATTTCAGTTCTGTTTTCTTTTTAATTATTACTGTTATGTACTATTTTGTTTATTTAATTTCCTTTTCTTTCCGTTATCTGGGCATTGCTTATATTATATTCTTTACTTAATTACAGACTACTTTAGTCAAATGAGTCAAATCAATTAATCGATTTTAATTAGACCAATTATCAAGTATCACCAATTAATATTGAATTCAAGGGATGTTCGTTGAACAAGTCATTGATATACTAATATAGTATACAGTACAAGTTAACACAACCAATCGAAAGAAATGTAGGGAATCCTGTACGTGTTGTAACTTGTAATTTCTTGTAAGTGTGGTTTAATTTTTAGTTTTCGTGAACACAAACACAAAACCAGTTCAAGTTCAAGTTTACCTATTTTCCTTCTACAAAACTCCTAATAACCCACATCAGTCTTCGACTTAATATGAACCCACAACAGCCTCCCCAATTTCAACCAACTCAGCAACATATACTTCAATTACAACAACAACCGCTACAGACAACAGAAGTTGAGAATCATGATACTTTATCGCAATTAGTTGATGATTTATTACAAGTGGTAGAACAAAACAAGCAATTAAAAGATGAAATATGGAAAAATATAGATAGTATTTCAAATCATCTTTCGTCTAAAGAAGAAGATATAGATGAGATAGATAATCCTGGTGGGTTTAAATATCAGAATGAATTAAATAGAATTAGATATTCTAATAGATCAAATGTACTTGATTTAAAGTCAGCTGTTTCATCAGCAAATATTAATCATAGCAATTCTGCAAGGTCTTTATTTAGTGAGTTTAAATCTAAAGTTACACCAAATAATTTATCAAATGGTGCATTAAATATTGATATTGAAACTGATGATAAAGAACAAATTATTTCAAAATTAGAAAATGAAAATTCTAGTTTAATGGAAATTTTAAAAGATAGAAAAAGATATAATAAAGAATTAATAAAAACATTAAATGATTATGAAGAAAGTTTAAAAGATATAACTCATAATATTTCTGAAAAACATATAAAAGTTAATAAAAAAGAATTAGAAAAACATGAAACTTATAAAGATACTTTAGTTGATTTAGAAACTGAAATGTATTCTAAATATTTCGAATTAATTGAATTAGAAAAAAAATCTATAGGTTTAGCTGAAAATTTAAATCCAATTTTCGAAGTTCCTGATAAACTAACCAATAATTAAAAACTTAAAAAAATAAAAAAATAAAAAAAGAATATATCTTTTATCATCTATATTGCTATTTCTTTTAATATACATATTTTAATTCTGTACACTTAGCTTTTATGTATTTATTTAACAAACCAATTACATGCAATTTTATCTTTATTAATATTCTTATCACCGAAAAGCATATTTTCAACATTACCATAATCTTTATCAATTAAATCAGGTAAATCATCTTCCCATGTAAACGTTATTGCATTACTTTTTAGAAAAGAGTCTTTAGTAGTTTGCCATGAAAATCTAACATTTTTATCCCAACCAAAAATTGGATCAACCTTACTATTTAACCATTTCGAAGTATTTGGATCAGATGGATAACCAGAACCCCAATTTTCAACATCTTCAGGTTTAGATAAATCCAAATTAATATCTCTTGTAACTTTAGCAACAACAGAAGCTGTTGAAACAATTGGAAATAAAGAATCTGCTTTTTTTGTAACTGTCACTTTAACTGAAGGGAAAATTAGTTGCAATTTTTTTTGATAAGTAGCAGGTGGGCCAACTGTATCAACATAAACTTCTTTTAAATTAACACCTTGTTTTAAAACACCTTGAATTAGTTCAATAGTTGTATCATGTGCTTGTTCATTTAAATTATAATTTCCTAATTTTCTAGGTTTTAGCATTCCTGAAGAAATATCACGTGGAGATAAAGATGTTGTAGCCCATCCAACATTTGAATATAATTCATGATTCAATTCACATATTAATTTTAATAAATGTTTTCTAACTGGATCAGTTAATGTTTTTGAATCTGCAAATCCAAACTTTTTTAATTCATCCGAATATGATTTTAAACAATATGATATTCCATAAACCATTGAACCAAGAACTGGACCTCTTCCTGCTTCATCAACGCCTAAAATAACTGGTTCATTTGGATTTGAACTTATTTCTATTGGTATTGAAGAATAATATGTGTTTGTTGAAGCTGAAATCGGTATTGTAACTGAAGGTGGAACGAAACTTGCTAACTCCGGATCTAGTTCTGGTTTGTCTGTTTTCTTCTTTGGTGCCATCTTTTTATCTATCAAACTGTAGTTATAGTATTGTGTTAAATCACCAACGTACTCTACATATATATCACCTTCTCAAAGACGCGTACGTTTTGTTGATCTTTGGTTTCAAGGCTGTGCAGCCATGTTAAAAAAAATTAAAGACTTCTAAAGAATTCATCAGAATTAAAGTGGGTTTCTTTTCCTTTTGGAATCCTACCGTTCACCAAGAAATAATGAATTTACTAATCACTTCAAGAAGATTTAGCACATCTGTTACAGGAAAATCAATACTTGCTTCACTTTCAAAAATTGGTGTTGTGAATGAAAATGGATTAGTTAAACAAAAAAATAAATTATCATCGACGACTATAAATCAAAAGAATAAAGGTAATAAAGAAAAGAAAAGCATCAAGCACATAATAGATGGACCTTATTTAAACAATCATTTCAAATCCAGATCAGCAATTCAAATAATACCCAAAGTTGAAAAAGGTAATTTATCAAGTATAAATGGATTTTTCAATGATTCAAGAATTGATTTAGATTGGAGTATTTATGATTATAGTAAAATTCCAGGAGAAGAAGAACGACTTAAACTAGAAGAAAATTCGATAGAGTCGATGGAAAAGGCAGATTTTGAAAATGATGAAGAATTTAGAGAGTATGATCAAGTGGAAGATGAAGAAGTTCAAAATTCGTTAGGTATCAAACCAGGAAAATTGAAATATTTACAAAATCAAGCAATGAAGAAACAAAAAGAAGATTTAATAAACAATTTACCTGAAGTGATAATGTTAGGAAGATGTAATGTTGGTAAATCATCTTTAATTAATGCTATCATGTCTAATAATAAACAATCAGTTACAAAATATGCTAGAGTTAAACAAACAGCTGGTTATACACCATGTCTTAATTTTTATAATGTTGGTGGATTATTCAGATTAGTTGATTCTCCTGGTTATGGTGAAAAGGGTAAAGATTGGCAAGGTGAATTAGTTTTCCAATATTTATTAAGTAGACGTGTTTTAAAAAATAGTTATTTAATTTTGGATGGTAAAGTTGGTTTAAATCAATATGATGAATTAATTTTAAATAATTTAGTTGATTTAGGTATTCAATTTGATATTATTTTTAATAAGGTTGATAAAATTTCAGATGAATTTAGAGTTAAACATCTTGAAAAATTGATTAATAATTCAATTTTAAATGATTTAAAAGTTCAACCAAGATATTATTTTGTTAATTCAGTTGAAAACTCAAAACATGGATTAACTAATAGAAGTGGTATAACTGAATTAAGATATTCCTTATTAGAAACATCTGGTTTAGAAATAAAGTCATTAAAACCTAAATTAAGAAAGAAAAGAGAAACCGATACCGAAAAAAATATCAAAAGAAAAAACCTTATGAAAGCAAAAGCTACAACAACGAAAAATACAAAATGAAACAAAATTAATAAAACAACCTGAAAATGAATAAGTGAAATATTTTATAGATAAGGATCCTGTAAATATGAATAATTTTTTTTTATATTAATTAATGACAACCAATGAGCATAATTGCATTAAAATTTAAAAGTAGCTATCAACAGAAGCACCTAAATAAAGCTTTAATTGATTCTTGGTGCAAGGTAAAATCTTACATTTAACCATCTTTTTGTTATCATCTGCTCTTTCATATGCTTGAAATCTATGACAACCACCAAAAGCAAAATATAACTTTTTACCACCTTGTGAAACAACCAAAACATCAACAGCAGGTAATTCACCAGCCGTTATATCAGCTAGGTTACAAGTTGAAGAAGCCATTGGAACACCATTTAGTGTTGAGACCATTGTGTCTATCTTGGTATAATCTAAAACAGGAGGAATTGGTCTAATTATTTGATCTAAAGGAAGGTAATCAATTTTACCAATGATACTAGTTTGCATAGACATATTAATTGTGATTGTGATTGAACTGAGTTGTAATGAATAGAGTAAAAAGTATGAAATAAAAGTTAAAAGAGTGAAACTATTATTTGAGAAAAAGCAGTTGTATTTATACTAATTTCATAGGAATTGAACCAGTTCCAAAAAAAGTTGGTAATTGGTAATCAAGTCATCTCTCTTGATGGAAATAGGTCAGAATCGAGCGAGATCTAGAACCGAGATTTTTCCGGCGCGAGATCGAGGTGCGGCTGAAACGGTCGACGTTGCACGTGATCACAGGTCGGCGACGTATCCTCTTTTGTGTACGTGCCGTGCACGCCCTGTTTATACATTAAATCAAAATCACACAAAATCACAAAATAAAAATACTTCTAGAGAGAACTTGTTACTTCAAAAGATACACACTACTCTTATAATGAATTTTGGATCAGAATCTGGACCATCTGAAGAACCAGACTATTCTGCAATTCCCTTGATGGAGCGTTTGGCTCATAAGGTACGTTCCTTCCATTGAAAATAACACGCGTTTGATCAAGTCCTATACTAACAAATCTTTCTTTTTCTGATACAGGTTTGGAAAGCAAGACAAAATGCATATGAAGAATTAATTAAACAATTTGAAAATTCACCATCTGAAGATGCTGAATGTTTTAAAGATTTTTTAAGAGACCCAAGTTTATTAAGAAAGTTGGCTTTAGATACAAATGCAATGGCTCAAGAAATTGGAATAACTGCAATTTGTAAATTTGTTCAATTTGGTGGACCTAATGCTGCAATTAGAACTAGAGAAGCTGTGGTTCCTGCAATAAGTGAAAAGGGTGTTAATGCTGCTAAAGCTGTCACCAAAACTAGATCCTTAGAGGCATTACTTTGGTATGTTGAAATGGATACTCCCGACCCTATTCTCGAATTTATAATTCCTCAATTATCAGCTAGAATACCTAAATTAGTTGCTGCTAATGTTAAAGCACTGAATGACATATATCAAGCCTTTGGTTGTAGAGTTTGTTCACCTAAAATTGCTCTGGATATATTACCTAAGTTATTTGGTCATGCTGATAGAAATGTTAGAAGTGAAGCAATTAATCTTTCTGTTACTATTAGATCATATATTGGACAAACATTCGATACAATAATTATGGAAAACTTGAAACCTGCTCAACAAAAGGAATTAAATAAAGCATTTGAAAAAATTGAAGGAGTCCCAACTCCCCCTAGATTATTAAAATCAGAACAATTAAAAGAACAAGATGAATCTCTACTAGATGTTGACATGGAAGATGCTGATGGATTTGGAAAAGCTGAGGAAGAAATCGATGAAGATGCAGCTGCTTTATCTGCCTATAATCTGGTCGATCCTGTCGATGTTCTTTCCAAAATGCCTGAGGATTTTAATACTAGAATTAATTCTGCTAAATGGAAAGAAAGAAAAGAAGTTTTAGAAGAAACATTAGCTGTTTTCAAGGTTGTTAGAATGAAATCAGTTGATTATTGGGAATTTGTTAGAGTGTTAGTGAAATCTTTAAAAGATGCAAATATTTTTGTTGTTACTCTTGCTTGTAATTTAATTGATGCAATGGGAGAAGGTTTAAGAACAGATTTTAATAGATATATTAGTACATTGTTAAATCCATTACTTGAGAGAACTAAAGAGAAGAAACCTTCTGTTACTGAGGCATTGGGTGGTGCATTGGATACTTGTTTTAAGTATTCTTCATTAGAAGAGGTTTTAGAAGAAACTTTAGAACACATGAAACATAAAAATCCCCAAATTAAAATCGAAAGTACAAAATTCTTAATTAGATGTTTAACAAAGACAAAAGTCATTCCAGATAAGGCTCAAATTGATTCAATGGTTGAAACATGTACAAAATTATTATCAGACTCCCAAGCACCAGTTAGAAATGGTTCTTGTGAAGTTTTAGGTACTTTAATGAAAATAATAGGTGAAAGAGCATTTAAACCATATTCAGAAAAAATCGATAATAGACATGCTAAGAAACTTGAAGAAGCGTTTAATGCTGCTCAAGTTGTTGCTAAGCCAAAGTCTTCTGGAAACTCAAGCGTTCCTAAGAAAAGTGATGTGCCGTCTAAAAGACCTACTTCAAGTGGTAGACCCATTGGTACTAAACCTCCATTAAGATCACAAATGAAACCTACTTTAAGATCTGCTCAAAAACAGCCATCTTCATCTGGATCCCCTTCAGATTCCTCTACTCTGAATACACGTATGGCTCCAAAAGCTGTTAAACCAACTGCTTCTAGAAGAAGTTCATTACTCCCAAATCAAGCAAAATCATCTTTACTTGCCAGTAGTCTAAGGAGACCCTCTGATATTCCAAATACAAAACGACTTTCAGCTAGCTCGATTCCTTCCAAGCGTGGTGCTACTTCACCTTTGAAAGGTTCTTCAGTTCCTTCAAAAATGAATCTAACCTCTAAGACATTGAAACCTGTGACTACTTCATTGAATTATGAAGATCCTACTGATCATGAGACTGTGTCTCAAATTAATTCTATTGAGAAACAAGAATTAGAAGCATTAAGAGCTGAAAAGGCAACCTGGTTAAAAGAAAAAGAATCATTAGAATCCAACTTAAGATACCAATCAACCCTTAGTGAGAAATATTTAAGTGATCTTTCAGCTGTGAATCATAAATTAGAGGAATACCAAAATCAATTTACTTCTTTAAATTTGAGTATTAAATCTAAAGAAACACAACTGTATAGACTACAAGGTGATTTGGAAAGTGCTAAGAGCAGAATAATGAATTTGGAACAAAGATTATTACAGACACAGCAATTAAATCAATCTATTCTGGGTAATGGAAATAATATCGGAATAAGTAGTGGCTCCCCAGTGAAAAACGAGTTTGATAATACAATTCCACCAGATTCGAATACATCATTTGAAGAAAGAACTGATCTCAATAGAAGAATTTCTGGTTTATCAATACAATCTGCTGAAAAAGAAAATATGTATGGTACTACAAGTAGATTTGCTTCAGGAATATATGATCTTGATACCAGTGATGATAGTTGGAAAAAGACTGTTGAAGTTACAAACCAGTTGAAGGCTAGAATTGAGCAAATGAAAGCCAGAACTAGAACATTGAACCCTCTATAATTTAATTTATTCATTTAATTTATACCTTTTTCTCCATATTTTCCTTCGTTTTATTTAATTCTATGTCTTATGTCTACTGTTAACGTTAATATATTGGATTTGAGGAAGCGCTCCCTAAAAAACGAAAACGATGTCTCCGAGTTTAATTTTTTTTGACTTCGTTTAGTTTAGTAAATTTCAACCTCTCTTCACAGTGAGAACTCCCCACAAGAAAGCATCCAGTTATAATGTCCTCTAAGATTAAGATACTTGTTCCAGTTAAGAGAGTGATTGATGCTGCTTTAAAACCAAGAATCAATAAAGCAGGCACTGGTGTCGAATCAAAAGGTGTTAAATTTTCAATTAATCCATTTGATGATATAGCTATAGAAGAAGCAATTAAAATAAAGTCTAAAAATAAGGGTTTAGTTGATTCAATTCATGCTGTTTCTATAGGTCCATCTAAGGCTCAAGATGTCTTAAGAATTGCATTAGCCAAAGGTGCAGATACTTCATCATTAATTGATGTTGGTGATTCATTAGTTGAACCTTTAGCTGTTTCTAAAATTTTGCAAAAATTACAAGCTAAACATGATTCTAATTTAATTATCATGGGTAAGCAAGCAATTGATGATGATTCAAATCAAACTGGTCAATTATTAGCTGGTTTATTAGGATGGCCTCAAGCTACTAATGCTTCTAAAGTTACCATTAAAAGTGATTCAGTTATTGAAGTTGAAAGAGAAATTGATGGTGGTGTCGAAACTGTCGAAGCAAGTTTACCACTTATTATCACAACAGATTTAAGATTAAATGAGCCAAAGTTTGTGACTTTACCAAAAATGATGAAAGCTAAAAAGAAACCATTAGAAGTTTTAAAACCAGCTGATTTAGGTGTTGATATTGAAAATAGACTGGAAATCTTGAAGATGGAAGAACCACCTGCAAGAAAAGCTGGTGTCAAAGTTTCTAATGTCGATGAATTGGTTTCTAAATTAAAGGAATTAAAAGCTATTTAAAATATTGATTTAAAATAAAATAAATTGAATCTCCAATTTATGATCATCACAATTTGCTTTTTAATGATATATACGATTTTTTTTCATAGGTCACTTGTAGATTTCTTTTATTAGTTATATAAAATATTCAAATAAATTAATACGATTCAAAACATGTTTTTTAATAACTTTTAACATAAATTATTAAAGACCGGGAGTTTACCCAATTGAGTTTACCCGATAGAAATACCCGACATTATTTAAGTTCACCCGATCGAGTATTATAAAGAAAGAAAGAAATCTCTATATACAGATAAAAAGTACAAATTAACAACTTATAAATTATAATCAAGCTATAAAGGAATATCATGACAACTTTACAAAGATCACTTGAATATTTGAAACCTTTTGTTTTAGCTAAATCACTCACAAAACCTTTAATAATAGGTGTTGAAGGTCTTCAAGGATCAGGCAAAACTTGGTTAGCAACACATTTAACTGAAGAACTTTCACAATCATATCCAAATTTAAACATAGTTAATTTTTCCATGGATGATTTTTACTTAACTTATGAACAACAAAACCAAGTGACATTAGAAAATTATGATAATTTATTATTGAAAGGTAGAGGTTTACCAGGAACTCATGATTTAAATTTATTGAAAAAATGCTTAGATAGTATAATTTCTGGTGAATCACAAATAAGTATTCCAATTTATGATAAGTCATTACATTCTGGTAAAGGTGATAGAGTTCCAATTGATAAATGGCATCATGTTGAAAAGAAAATTGATGTTGTTATTTTTGAAGGTTGGTTTAATGGTTATTTGAGTATGAATAATGAAGAGGAACTAATAAATAGATGGAGTGATATTCAAATTAAGCAATCACCTAAATTTGATTTAGTGAAAAGAAAACATATTATTAAATTGAACACTGATCTGAAGCAGTATGAAGAAGTTTGGAAATATTTTAACTGCTTTATTTATGTTACAACTCCGAGATTAGATAATGTTTATACCTGGAGACTGCAACAAGAACATGATTTGATAAGAAAGAAAGGTTCGGGGATGACAGATCTGGAAGTTCAAAGGTTTGTTGATAGATATATGCCAGCTTATCATTTATATTATCACAATTTGGGTGATATTGAATCTATTGTTCCACATTGTAAGACTATTGAAATTGGTATAGATAGACAAATTATTCATAGACAATCCAATATGTGAAGTTAATGATTATAAATACATATTATTCTAAATCTAAGTCTGATTGAGATAATAGCATTCTTCTTTCTCTTTGAACAGGGGGGTCTTGCTGAAATTGTTGAACTTGCTGCATCATACTTTTATTTTCTTTTTTGAGTTTAGTAGATGTTTCTTTAGCAGCTCTGGTAGTTGTGGCTTTAGTTCTAATATATTTCTTTGGTCTTCCAGGTCTGCCTTTTCTCTTGGTGACTTTGTTAGTGACTTTAGTTTTCTTTCGTGTAACCTTTTTCTTTTGTGAATTAGCCGAGTCTATATCAGGATCAGGATGAGAATAATTAACTGTTACCGGAAATGACATCAATTCTTGAGTCTGTGAAAATGGTGTAGGAGGAAGATCATGCTGAATTAATGGTTTATTGGAAATTAATTGATTTATTTGTTGTAAAAGATCTAATCTTGAAATAATTTCAGCTTGTCTTTGATTTAAATTTTTTAATTCCTCTGTAATTGTCTTTAACTCTTTATCCACATTAGCTTGATGATCTTTTTCAATCTCTTCAACTCTATTAATTTCTTTCATAACTTCTTTTTTAACTTTATCTAATTCAATAGTATTCCCATCATCTTTCATTCTTTTCAAATTATTAATATCTCTTGTGGTTTTATTTCTAAATTTTCTATTTATCTCTTCTTCTTCTTTAAATTGATGTTCATTGTTTTCTTTTAATTCTTGAATTTTATTATCAAAATTATGTTTAGTTTTTTTTAATTCTCCTGAACTATTATCATTAACAGCTTGAATATAATCAGATAATTTTGAAATTTTTTGAGACTCTTGCTTAACTTTTTCTAATGATTCATCAAAAAGTTGTGTTCTTAAAGATGTAATTTTCTTTAAATCTATTAGTTCTAATTCAAGTTTTGTTGCCCATAATATTAAATCTTTTTCATAATTTGGATCATCATTCTTTTGTTGTTGAAAAATTTGATTAGTTAATTGATTTTGATCGTTACCCAATTCATTAACAGCTTTATCAAATTCTTCATCTAAATAATCAGAAGAAGGTTCAGTTGCAGATTGAGACTTTTCATCATCATTGGTAGTTGATGCCCTGGTATAATCCATACTAATTGAATCTTGTAAGGTGATACTTGGAGATTGATAAAATGAACCAGTATTGTTAGAGGTATTGTTCCACATTGCAATTTGTATTGAAACAATAAAAGCTTTTGTGTTGTAAAAACAGACGTGTTTAGGAGGAAAAAAGGGAAAAGGGAACAAACACAAAAAACTTGAAGATGGCGTCGGAATTTCTCGAACGCTGGTGCACAGATTAAATACAATCGGACCAAATTATTTATTTGTGTAATTATATAAAGTTAACCAAAAATACTCTTTTTCTTATTTCTAAATAATTAAACCAAACTTCAAGATTAGGATCCTTCTTGTGATAGATTCCAATGTCTAGTATAAAGGCTTTCCTCAATCGTATGTTTCTGGTTTTTATATTATTTTCACTCAAATCAAAATACTAACTCTGTTAATTCATTATTTTTTTAGAAAAAGTTAAAGTGATCACATCAGATGGAAAATTATTCCTAGGAACATTGGAAGGTTTCGATAATACAACAAACTTACTGTTATCAAATGCAAAGGAGAGAATATTTTCAATTGATGAACCTAAAATTGATTTAGAATTAGGTGCTTTAATAATAAGAGGTGATAATGTTGTTTGTTTAGGTTCATATGATATCGAAGAAGAGGAATCAACCGATTATTCAAATATCTTTTGTGAACCATTAAAAGGTACAAAGAATCCAATTATATGAAATTGTTACGGACAATTCAAATATTTATTTTTGATTTCTTTAGCATAATGTTTTTTACGTGTATACTAGTTTTAAAGTTAATTAATTGAGAATAATATAAAAAAGATAAAAAAATAAATAAGTTCACATTTCATTTAGTGTTTCTAACTGTTGGAATATTAAATTGTTTCATTTTAATAGCCAATTCAAGTAAATAATCAATTGCTTCATTATAAATTTTTGCTTTCCAAACGGTTTCACCCCAAACATAAATTCCATGAGCACGAACCAAGACAGCAGTAGTACCAGGATAATCTCTAATTGCCTGTTGTAAAGAATCAGTTAAATCTTCTTCTCTTTCTGTATTTTCAATAATTGGAATAACTAATTTATCTGAATACCATAAATTTCCAGGTTCTGTAATTTTAGGTAAAGCTTTAATTTGTTCAATTGATGAAATTTCAAAAACTTTGTCAAATAATAAAGTAATAATAACAGCATTTTGAGAATGAGTATGAATACAAGCACCAGCATTTCTCATAGTATAAGCACTTAGAAATAATGGTGTACAAGCTGATGGTTTATAAACTAATGGCTTTCTTAAATATTGTTGAGTTTCAAGATCCATAACAAACATATTTGAAGGAACCATTCTTTCTTTTTGAACACCACTTGGAGCAATGAATATATTATCTTTTTCTCTAATTGAAATACCGCCACCAGTACCTGTAACCCAACCATTGTTATAAAATGTTTTACATAACTCACAAATTAAATTTGCAGGGTGTTCTGGATTTGAGGAGATAATTAAGAGATCATTATTATTATTGTCTATCAACTGAGGTTGTTCTTTAACAGAAGCTCCATTATCATGACAGCAATTGCAAACAGACATGCTTGTATTATGTTTTTGTAGTAGTTGTAAAGGATAAAAGAGTGAAAAGATCTAGAGATCTAAAGATTTGATTTGAGCACGAGGTGTATTTTGACATGTGCTGATTGAGCCACGGTGATTGATTGGTTTACCTGAATTTAATTTTATCACTGTAATAATCATTTTAACAAAAATTTAGTTTTATATAAATTGAATAACTTTTAATTGAAACATATATACTAAAACTATAAGTGAAAAGAATAGAGAAAAAGGTTCTGTAGAAGGATAAAAATTAAATAACTGAAAAGTTGTGAAAACAGAGTGACTGTAAAATATGAATAATGCTTATATCTCTGTAACCAATTATCCTATGGCTACAAAAATATAATCAAAAGATAGCCAGAATCGAATATTCTGTATTGCATATTTGCAAAGTCTTTAAATCGACCGTATAAGGGCACTTTTTTGAAAAAATAATTTTGTATAATGCTTACTGCACAGAATGAAGCACGAATTTTTAAAATTTCGAAGCGTCCCAGTGTCCGAGTGGTTAAGGAGCTGCCCTGCTAAGGCAGTGGGCTCTGCCTGCGCAGGTTCGAATCCTGTCTGTGACGTTTTTTTTTGATAAAAAGATTTCTCCGTTATATAGCTCATTATAGCTTCTTATTTTTTTTTATTTATCTCATGTATTTATAGTATATAATATAAATCAATATATAAGGCATAGTATTAATTAGGAAAAGTATATCTGTTATGTGTTCACTGTTAAGTTTAAAATTTATTATAATCCCTTTTTGAGAATCATTCGATTCATTCCCTATAACAAAACAAAATGAAAGCAAAAATAAACCTGATGAATCAATTAACTAATTACCTAGTATATAGGATAGTAAAATGTTTTAGAATTTTTTAGTTTTTGAAAATAATTGTCTTAATTCAATTTTTTTTTTAGTTTCTTTAAATTTATGGAACAAATAGGACATGTTTCTCTATATTCAACCCATTCTTTCAAACAACCTGTATGACAACGATGTTTACATTTTAGCCCTGTTATATTATTAGATTTTTCTTCCTCTTCAGTTGTAAAATTTTCAATACATATCGGGCAAGTATCATTATAATATTTTTTCTTCTTAAAACTGGGTGTGACAGCTATTGGAGTTTTCAATTTTTCTGATTTTGAATGTTTCTTATTTTTTTTAGCTTTTGTAAAAACTGTTATGAATATATTTATTGATAACTTCATATTAGCAGAGATATATTTAGTTTGGTATAATTGAGTTGATTTGAGAAGAAAAAAGGGTAAATGTGAGATTTTACCATTCTTTTAACCTATATTTATAGTTTTAAGAATCAGAAAACAGAAAAACAAAGCTTAATTTATACACATAAAATCAAGTATATCATTTAAAAAGGTTATGTCATCATATGTATTACTGTTTAATTTATCTGGTACCATTCCATCAATTGCGGAGTACGTTAATTACCGGTGATACAGAGAATATATAAGAATTAAATAAATAGAAAAACGTATAATAAATAAATGAGAAGAAAATATATAAATAAATAAAGCCCTAATAAATAACACATTATAACAGACAAATAGACACAAATTAAAATTAAACCCAAAATAAAGAAAACACTAGAAAATGATGTAAGAAAAGACCAGAAAAAAAAAAAAAACATATCTGATAAATAAAATAGACATTATTCATGGATTTAAACATTTTTTCGGCATATAGGACAGCTATTATGCAACATAAACCAAGATCTAAAACAATCGGAATGGTATGAATGGTTGCATTTTAGAACTATAGCCTCTTCATTTTTAAATTCAGGAGAATCATGTAAATCGTCATGACAAATAACACAAACATTATTCATAATTTCAAAACTGCTTGATCTTTTACGACTATGAATTGGAAATTTTGTTTCACTTTTTGAAGATAATAATGAAAATTTTCTAGACCTAATAATTACTCTTATACAGGTAACGACAAGTTTTAAAAAAGTGATTATCTTCATATTAATTAACATGATGTTCATAAAAGCAGCAGAAGTCAATAAATTTAAATCAATTGAAAATCCATAATTGTTATCTTTCAGTAATTTAGCTATTAATATTAATCCGATGATGGTCATATGAAGGCAACTTAACCCTGTTAAGAAATTGGAAAGAGAGTTGTATAACTCTATAGACTTGTTACACATTGTACCATTTGATATCTTTGTTGATGAGTAGATATAGTAAATGGATCCAGTGAGCTATAATATTGTTTAAAGTTAGTATCAATTGGTCATAAGACAACATTGTAGGCATCTTGTGCCACATTAAAAGGGAACACATACCGCACCGAACCCTAAGCTTCTTTTACCCAATATCATGATTGAAGCAGTGTGGGTGTTGAATAGGAGATATTTGACTTTAATAGAGTAAAACAACAACTGAAATGAACTTTTAAAAGGAAGAAATCAACTCCTTTCTTTAGTTTCGGAATACATTTTTTGTTTTTATTTTTTTTGAGCCGACAACGGTGCATGTGAACGCGATGACTACATATATAGTACTTAATGACTTTATGTTAAATATGATCATTTTATCAATTTTAATTTAATACATTTTTATTTTTATTGGTATATAAAGAAAAAATACAACTATAATATCAACTATTTACTCTCTGTAACTGTAACTTCTTCAACCTTTTTTGGCTCAGCGGACTCTCTTGTAGGTTGCTGTTGAATTTTATTATAATCTTCTTTTGAAGTTTCAACACCAAATAATCTATACAGCAATTCAAATGTTTCATGCTTATTAACCATTAAATTATATTTAGCTCTACCTTTCCATATTGGTAAGAATAAATCTTCTTTATTTTCACCTCTTTTAACCTCAATAAAACCACAGCCTTCAGACATACTTAATATCTTTTCTGAAAAGTCTGGATCAACTTTATCTTCAACGATTTGTGCAATACTTGGGAAAGTTTCACTTAATAAAATCTTTAATAGTGGTAAATTCACCTCAAATGTTCTAGTTGATGACAAATGTGGCTTTAGTAAATGTAATGATTCATTTTGAACTCTCCATGGACATGATTTTTGTGAATATTCTGTTTTTTGACAAACAAAGATCTTAATACCAGCAAATATTAGCTTTAATTTCTCTTCATTTGTAGTGATAACATCTTTAATGATTGGACTAACATAATAAATTGATCTTAATGCTTCACCAGTTGCATTTCTAACTAATGTACAATCTTTAGGGAATGTATCCTTAATCTCATAAAAGTCCCAACACTTGGTTAATTCCCCATTATCTTTATCTAAAAACATGAATGGTTCTTCATTAGCATCCCTCGGAAGCTTTTGTTTATTTTGTTTGACATGTTGTGTCGAAGATTCATTATTATTAGTTTCAACTTTTTGCTTCTTTTCATTTTGTTGTTCTTCAATTTCTTCGGCAGCTTCTCTCTTATCACCTTGCTCTTTACTTTGTTCAGGATCGATTTTTTCTAACACTGTAATGAAAAAACCACCAGTATTTTGATCTTGTGGATAAACTCTCATACAATTATCTAAATTGAATTCTTTGGCTTCTTCTTCTGAAGGTGGGAAAAAAGTAGATGCTAAATCTTCACAGCCTGGCTCTCTTAATTCCATATCTTTACCAAAAACCTTCCAGTTAGAAACACCATTATGTCTTATTAAACCTGGTAATTCGTTATCACAATTAACAGTTCTAACTTTACCTCCCCATTTTCTTAAAGCAGCTGCAACGATAGCTTCATTTTCCATTGGATTTAATGAACAAGTTGAATAAACTAATCTACCTCCTTGTTTTAATAATTGAAGACCTCTCATTAAAATATTTAATTGTAATGGATGTAAACCAATTGCATTACCAATTCTCCAATCTTTCCAAACTGTTAAATTCTTTCTCATTGTTGCATCACCTGTACATGGAACATCACACAAAACTCTATCGAATTTTAAAAATCCTTTTGAATTGCTTAATTTAACTTTTGGAAACAATTGAGCATCATGATTAACAACTATGAAATTTGCTGAGTTTAATCTTTTGATTTGATGAATTAACATATGTGATCTTTTATAATCAGCATCATTAGCCATAACAAAACCAGTTGGCTCAGCTTCACCAGAATGTAATGCTTCAATTAATTGAGCTGTTTTAGATCCTGGTGCAGCACACATATCTAAAACATGATGATGTGGTTGAACATCTAAAACTAATGGTGGAATCATTGAAACTGCTTCTTGTCTTGAAATATTACCAACTTCAGTTTCAGTAACTAAAAATCTTTGAGTTTTTGCATAATCTGCGTTTTTCTTGACTACAGATTTTGGTAAATCAATTTGAAAACCTAAGTTATCTGGATACCAAGGAAATGAAAAAGGTGGTTTATAGTTTTCAGCACCTTCAAGCTTTGATAATGATGAAATATGGTCTTCCATAAATAATTTTGAAATTTCTTTAGCATGCTTTTTAGAACCTGTAATTCTAAAAGTAACTGGTAACAATTCTTGACATTTTGCTTTAAAAGCTGGAAATTCATCTTCTGGAATTAAACCTTGTTCTTTATAAAATCTCTCCCATAATTCATTTTCTTTATTAATCTCTTTCCAATCATTACTTGCTCTATTATCTCTTCTTCCTAACTTGTTTCCACCTCTAAATTTTTTGCTGTTCTTTCTTGCCATATTTATGAATATTTTGGAAAACAATCCTTTGAAAATTTCCATATATATTAACAAAAAAAAAAACGAAAACATTGGAAATTAAAAAAAAAATTGAAAAATTAAATTTCCTCATTTTCAGGCTGTGTTGTGCGGCAATTTTCAGATTATACCTACAATTTTTAATTGTGCAATTACTATATCATATCTGTAATTATTAATTAATATAGCTAGAATACATTTATAAACCAAAATAAATTAATTATAAAAACAAACAAACCGGGATTAAGCTTAATAGTTGTTTTTAAACGTAAAAAATAAGCTAGTCAAGGTTATTTTAGTAGGAAAGATAACTCATTCAACTAATTGTAATTTGAACTGTTCTTTTGTTAAGTGAACTGATTTTAAGAACCCAGACACAATCCAAGAAGGAACAAGAAAAATAATATAATCAATCTTCTTCCTCATGTTCTAAAAGTCTTATCCTTTCATTTTTTTCCTCTTCTTCTATTTCTTCTTCTTCAGAACTAATCAAAAAGTCATCTTTTTTATCATAAAATATATCATAAGATTCATCAACTGGTTCCATGAACATTTTATAAGTATCACCATCATCGGCAAGTTCTTTGACCCACTCATCAACTGTAATACCTAATGACAATAAAGCAGTTTCATCCATAAATTCAGTAAAAAGTGAGTTCCTTTCTTCTTCAGTAAATTTGTTTAATAAACTAGAGTTCTTAATTCTTTCTGCAACATAACGATGTAAAGAATTTAATAATTCCGAATCAGGTAATTCAACACCATTTCTATTTAAAATTTCATCTCTTGAAACATTTAATAAATCTTCTGATTGATAAAAAGGACTATATGAAGTTAATATTTCATCAGGAGATAATGAATGACCCTTTTTAAGCGTATATAGAGGAGTTTTAAGTTTTTTATCCAGTGGTTGCTTTTTGATCCTAATTTGAAATGGATTATTTGAATCAATTAATACTTCACCATCTTTTTCCTTTGCTATTGGTTGATATTTTAATTTACGTCCAATGACATACTTTCCTTGTGAGGCTTCGTAGATATTTAGATCTTTCCTACTTTTTAAAATATTGGGGACATTTGACATGTTTGTTTTGAGGTGATATGTGTAGAAATTAGGGAAAGAAGAAAGTTAGCATTGCACAGAATCCACAGATCAATCTTTTAATTATTTTTTTTTATTTTTTTTAATTTTTATTTTTTTTTTCTTGAAATACAAATATACACCCAAACATAATATTTAGGTTTTTATAATGTCACAAGAAACCATAAATAATACTCAAAAGCAAATAGAAGAATTCAAAACTACAATAGTAGATTTGGCATCAATAGTAGCATCAAAGCAAACAGAATTAGATAAATTAAAATCAAATTATAATGAAAAATTAAATTCTTTGAATACTTATATAAATCAATTACATAGATTAATTGGAATTCAAGAATCAAATGAAAATGATAATGAAAATTTAATTGATCAGGAAACATTATTAAATTATGAAATTAAATGTAATAAATGTGATAATAAATTATATTCAATTAAAGATCAATTAATTAATGATAGTAACGAATTTATTTTGATACCCAAGAAGTTAATTAAATTAGATAATAAAAATTTACAAAACAACAAGAATAGTAACGTTGAAGTTAATAATAATACTCATAATTATAATAAGAACCAGATTAATGTTAAACATAAGAAGAAAAAGAAGATAACCTGTTCATATTGTAATAATGAAGGCCATAAACGTGCAGAATGTCCAGCTAAATTATATCAAGAGTCTAGTATATAGTTTCATGTATATATTTATACTACTTATTATTTATTTTGTGTACAGTATTTGAAATTAATCAAATGCCTTAATAATTTTTGGAAAAATAAGAGATACATGTTGATATTTGATTTTTTTCAAAGAAAAGTAAGTGATCCAATTAATATACAATATAAAGAAACTCATTAAGAATTAAATGATTCCAGAAAATTCCTATAATATACCTTTAACATCAAAAGAAGTTATATAAAACATAATAATCAAGCAGAAAGTAAATAAATATAAGACAAAGTTAAACCCACTTTTAATCATCAAAAAAAAAAAAGAGAAAAATTAGAATCTATTATTATTAAAAATTTATCATATTGTTTAATTTATCTACCAGCAAGTTTATCACCAGAAGTTGCAATTGCTTCTCTTCTAGCTGCATCTTGTAATAAACCTGTATCAACATCTAATGGATTTAAATGAATATATCTAATCATTGAACCTCTAATGAACAATGATCTAACTGCAATTAAATGTGGATATTTTATTTCTTCTTCATTTTCTGATTCTTTTGTTTTAATATTATCTAATTTTAAATTTAAATATTGATCTATTGACTTTAATGTTCCTGTTATTTCAACACCATTTTTAAGCTTTATTAATTTAATCTTGTTAGTATTTTTTATCACTTAATCATTTGCATTTTATAATATCTAAAGTTATTTATATACATACTTCAACATGGATCTATAATATTGAGAATTTTAACAAAAAGATTAGTTAGTATAATGAAAAATTATAATTTCATAATAAAAATTCTAAAATAGAAAGAGACATACTTCTTTATCCACCAGTGTTTTAAAGAAAGAAAAAAATAGCATTATTAAAATTGATTGAAAGTTATTACTAGTGATTTTATATAGGACTTGAATTAATTCACAGAAAAATCATCATCAAAGTCTTTAAACAGCGAAAGAACTTAATGACCCGCTCGCAAAATGACAGTCAGTTAAACAATTAAGAAAACATAAATAAAGTACGTACAAAGATACCAAACAAATATGATTATATATAGAAAAATATATACAGTAAATCTAAAGTCATGAAAATAGAAGAAACGCAAAAAGATATGAAAACATGGGGGTATATATATAATCAAATAAATAAATAAAAAAGATTAAGAAAAATTAAACGTACTATTTCAAAACAGTTGAATTTTTAACGGCTTGCTTTTTAGCTTGAGCTAAAGCATTCTTTAAGATAACCAGATTGGCCTTTGAAGGTTTCTTTAAGCAATTAACCAGCATTAGAACACCAGTTAATAAAGCTAAAGCACCACCTTGATGAGCAGCACCTAATTCAGTTGGAACGATATAAATTAAGGTAAGAATACCTAACGTCAGTTGAGCGGTAACTAAAGTAACAGAAATGTTTAACCATTTGAATGCTTGTCTTGGAATAACAGTCTTAATGCCATGAGAATACACATGTAAACCCAAAACAGCGAAGAAAGTAGTGGTTGCAAAAATTCTATGAATTAATTGAACAGTAGTTGGATTTTCTAAACAATTTCTCCAGAATAAATCTGATTGATCAGCCAATCTTGAAAATAAAGGAGAAAACAATTCTCTCTTTGAAGGGATCCAATCTTCACCCATGTGAGGGAAAGTATTATAAATTAAACCAGCATCTAAACCAGCAACAAAACCACCAGTCATTGCAGTAGCAAACACTAATGAGAATAAAGAACCTGATAATATTTTAAATTTTTTTGTTATTGGAGATTGTAATTGTTGGAAAACTTTTAAATATTTTTCAGGATTTTTCATTATATTTTGATTTCTTAAAATTGTAAAACCAGTTGAAATCATTGCACAATAAACAACAAAAGCAGCAGCTAAATGAGCAGTTAATCTATATTGAGAAACAGTCGGTTTTGATCTTCTTTCTTCTAACTGTTTTGAATCAATACCAGAATAAACCATCCACCAACCAATTGCACCTTGAAAACCAATTGCAGTACAAATACCCAATAACTTACCAGCAGTCTTTAAAGAAACCTTTCTTCTAGCAATATAATACAAAGTTGGTAAAACAAAGACAGTACCAATAACTCTACCTAATAATCTATGAGACCATTCCATACCAAAAATAAATTTAAATTCATCTAAATTAATATGAGCATTTAATTGTTTAAATTCTGGGGATTCTTTATATTTATTGAATTCTTCTTCCCATTCTTGTTGAGTTAAAGGAGGAATAGCACCTGTAACTGGTTTCCATTCAACAATTGATAAACCTGATTCAGTTAATCTAGTTAAACCACCTAAAATAACAATTGCAAAGACAAGAATTGAAGTACCTATACATAAATAACCAACATTTTTATGAGAATTGACAGGCCAAGATGATTTTTTAACTGAAGTAGTTTCAGCGGTAGCAGCAGTAGCAGAAGAAGAGATGGTAGGATTTAAAGAGACAGTAGATGAATTCAATTTTTTAACAGAGGTTGAGAGAAGTCTTTTTTGAGAAGAGATGAAGTTATTGGATTGTTTAAACAAAGGAGAGAAAGTGGATGGAGAAGAGGAAAAAACCAATTTAGGAGTAGAAGATTTAGTAGATATTAGTGATTTTATAAAACTTAAGGAGTTGATATGATTTGAAGGTTGAGTTTTTGAAGATAGCTGCTTCAAGCCTGCGTTCAGGATTGAAGAGTTTCTGATGAAGAAGAACTGTGTTCTTGATAGAGACATTGTGATACTCCAGAGAGACGGGATGGGACGATGGAAGGGGCAGAAAGAAGACAAGTAATCACCAAAGTCATCCTATCCTGATAAATTTTCACTAACTACACTAATTAAGAGCTAAAAACACACGAATCACATGAGCGCGATTTGAGCGGCGCACGTGACCGCAAGTCACGTGGCACAGACCGAGCTGCGCATGCGAGCTGTTCAAAGGAACCGAAGGGAACAGTTCAGGACAATAAAGAGCCAAGTTCAGCTCTGCAAAGTTGGTGCAATTCACAGTGAACACGTCCTCTCCTTCTGGTACACACTCCTCCTCCTTTCCCTGCTATCTTGGTGCCTTTCTGGTGTTGGTTTCTACTTCCCGTCGGTTCACTAGCAATCTCTTCTGCCCTTATCTTTTTCAAAAGACTTCCCCAGTCCCCCAACTTCTTCTTGATTTAAAGTCTTTCTACTGACTCCACTTCAAATTTCCCCTTTAAAACCCATCATAGACCATCCCTGCAAAAGACGTGTAAAATGTCAAGTCAAAAAGAGCTAGCTGATGCTGATCCATTTGCATTGAAAGAAGATGATGATACTTTCTCAAATGTTCAATTTGAACAACCAACACGACCTGTTAAAACTAGAAAAAGAGGTTTTTCTTTAAGAAGTCAACTTTTTAATAAAAACATAACTCAAGCTGCTGAAAACTATAAAACAGATCCAAACAATAATAATAATCAACAACAGACAGAACAACAATTACAACCTGATATAGAGTTATTACCGGTTGATAATTCTTATGCACCTAATGATCTTGAAGTATTTAGAAATGATCCAAGTACAAATAATAGTGGGTATAATATCATTTCTGATGAATCTGTCATTGATTTAGATAATGTTGCTGAAGATCGAATAATTAATAAGAAATTACATAAATATAAAAGACCAAATGTTATAATCAGATATTTACATAAGTTTATGGGTATAACTGACCCAATTCCTTCTGTTGGTGGGAGAAGAATCCCAATAACCATAGATTTGAGTCATTCGCATTTACCGATTGATTCTCACAATAAAGATCATAATCATCAACCTTTACTTATAGATGAAAGAACTAATATTCCTTATTGTGATAATTTGATTACTTCTTCAAGATATACAATTTTCAGTTTTTTACCAAGACAATTGATTGCTCAATTTTCAAAACTTGCTAATTGTTATTTTATGGTTGTTGCTATATTACAATTAATTCCTTCTTGGTCAACAACTGGTACATCAACAACAATTATCCCTTTATGTATATTTATTTCAATTTCAATGTTAAGAGAAGGTTTTGATGATATTAGAAGACACAGATTGGATAAAACTGAAAATAACAGAACTACAAAAGTTTTATCTCCTTCAACAACTTATGGTATACATTCAAATAAAAATTATATGAAAAGTACAACTTCAATGTCTATTTTAAGAAGAAGTGGTCAATCTTTTGATTTTGGTGATACTGAAGATTTTAATGAATTATCAAATGAAGAAAATTCTTTTACAAATGAAAACTTATTATCAAGAGGTGGTATTCATACTTCAAAAATTAGATGGAAAGATGTTAAAGTTGGTCAAATTATAAAATTGAATTGTGATGATTGGGTTCCAGCTGATATTTTCTTATTAACAAGTTCAAATGAAATGGGTGAATGTTTTATTGAAACAATGGCTTTAGATGGTGAAACTAATTTAAAATCAAGAGTTCCAAATAATGATTTACATAAATTATCAAATAAAGTTTCAAGCTTAAGTAATATTTCATCTACTTCAATTTTAACTGAAGATCCAAATTTAGATTTATATAATTTTGAAGGTTCTTTAGATTTACCAAATTTTGATACTCATGAATTAAAAAAATATCCTTTAGGACCTGATAATATTATTTATAGAGGTTCAATTTTAAGAAATACTGATGCTTGTCTTGGTTTAGTTATATTCACAGGTGAAGAAACTAAGATTAGAATGAATGCATTAAAGAATCCAAGAATTAAAGCTCCAAAATTACAACGTTCTATCAATTTAATTGTTGCATTTATGGTTTTCTTAGTTTTAAGTATTTCATGCTTATCTTTAATGGGTGAAAGAATATTCTATAATAGATATAAAGATAGAAATTGGTATATTTATGGTGAAGATGCTGGTATTGCTGCAACCGTTGTTGGTTTTATTATTATGTTTAATACAATGATTCCTTTATCTTTATATGTTACAATGGAAATAATCAAAGTTATGCAAATGGCTCTACTACAATGGGATATTGATATGTATCATAAAGATTCAAATACACCTGCTGAAGCTAGAACTGCAACAATCTTAGAAGAATTAGGTCAAGTTAGTTATATATTTTCTGATAAAACAGGAACATTAACTGATAATCAAATGATTTTTAGAAAATTTTCAGTTGCTGGTACGCCATGGATTCATGATATTGATTTAATTAATTCAGGTCAAGTTAACTTTGATTCAAGCTTTTTAACTAGTAATAATAATGAAGAGTTATCTCCATCTACATCATCAAGAGCTACATCACCCGTTAGACAAGGTTCAATTAGAGTAACAGGTAGACCATCAATGGCATTATCAATTAATAGACCAAGTATGAATCCAAGTTTAGTTACTGCTAAGACAGCAAAAGAAAATAACATTGAAAAGCCATTGAAATCATCATTAGAATTGATTCAATTTATTCAAACTAATCCAAATAATAATTTTTCTAAAAAAGTTAAATTTTTCTTATTAGGTTTAGCTTTGTGTCATACTTGTATACCAAGAAAAGTTGAAAAGAAAAATTCTAATAGATCATCAAATGATTCATTAATTTCAATTGAAAATGCTGCCGGTGATGATACATCTACAACAATCGTTAAAGAGTCTAACAAACTTAATGACAAATCTAGTCCAGATGATGATGAAGATATTGAAGAAATTGATTATCAAGCTTCTTCACCTGATGAATTGGCTTTAGTTCAAGCTGCAAGTGATATGGGATACATATTTTGGGACAAGAAACAAAAGAAATTAACATTAAAATTATATCCAGATGGTTTTGATTCTGATCCAGTTTATGAAAATTATGAAGCTTTAGATGTTGTTGATTTTACATCTTCAAGAAAAAGAATGTCTGTAATTGTTAGATTTCCAGATAATAAATTGGTTTTATTATGTAAAGGTGCTGATAATATAATATTAGAAAGATTAAGAGATATACATTTGGTTAATAAGAAACAAGACGAGTTAACTAGAACTGTTAGTTTACGTAAAAAGAACGAAGCTGATTTAATTTTACAGAAACATTATGATGAGGAATTAATAACTAATGGTGGACATAAATTATCAACCTCTTCATTAAGAAGAGTCAGTACACAATTATCAGGAACTGGATCAGTTGGTGTTGGTCCAAGACTAAGTAGTTCTTCACTTGATTCAGATGGTGGAAATTATAATAATATTGATTCAATTTTAAGTAAGCAAGATTCAGAAATTGATAATATAAAATCAAAAGCAAGAAAATCATTACAAATATTACAAAGAGAGAAATATGATTTCATTGAAGAACATTCTTATATTCCACCTGATAAATTAGTTTTAAATGATGAATTTGTTTTAGAAAGAACACTACATCATATTGAAGAATTTTCATCTGATGGTTTAAGAACATTAATGTACTCATATAGATATTTAGATGAAAAAACTTATAAAAATTGGTCCAATGAATATGCACAAGCTAAAACTGCATTACATGATAGAGCTGCAAAAATTTCTGAAGTTGGTTGTAGATTAGAAAATAATTTAGAATTATTAGGTTGTACAGCAATTGAAGATAAATTACAAGAAGGTGTTCCTGAAGCAATTGAAAAATTAAGAAGAGCTGGAATTAAATTATGGATGTTAACAGGTGATAAACGTGAAACTGCAATTAATATTGGTTATTCTTGTAGATTAATTAAAGATTATTCAAAAGTTATTATATTATCAAATGATAATAATTCAGATTTAAGTTCTATAATGAATGCAGCAGAATTAGAAATTGATGCAGGTAATGTTGCTCATTGTGTTGTTGTTGTTGATGGTTCAACATTATCAGATATTGAAAATGATTTAACTTTAATGACATTATTTATTTCTTTAGGTGTTAAAGCTAATTCAGTTATTTGTTGTAGAGCATCACCATCACAAAAGGCTAAAATGGTTGAACAAGTTAGAAAATTAGATAAATCAAAAGTTACATTAGCAATTGGTGATGGTGCAAATGATATAGCAATGATTCAAAGTGCTGATTTAGGTGTTGGTATAACGGGTAAAGAAGGTTTACAAGCTGCTAGAACAGCTGATTATTCAATTGCACAATTTAGATTTTTATTAAAATTATTATTAGTTCATGGACGTTATAATTATATTAGAACATCAAAATTTGTTCTTTGTACTTTTTATAAAGAACTATTTTTTTATTTAACACAATTATTATATCAAAGATTTACATTATTTACAGGGTCATCATTATATGAATCATGGTCATTATCAATGTTTAATACATTATTTACATCATTACCTGTTTTATGTATTGGTATGTTTGATAAAGATTTAAGACCTTCAACATTAATATCAGTACCAGAATTATATTCATTAGGTAGAAATTATGAATCATTTAATTTAAAATTATTTTTAATGTGGGTTATATTAGCAGCAACACAAGCAACAACATTAGCATTTTCATTATGGTCAGTTTTTGGATTTAGTGCATTAATTGATAATACAACATATCCATTAGGTGTTATATTATTTACAGTTTTAATTATAACAATTAATACAAAATGTAATATAATTGAAATGCATTCAGTTACAAAAATTTGTATTATATCATGGTGTGTTTCAGTGTTTGGATGGCTTCTTTGGTGTATTTTATTGGCATTTTTATATAAAACAAAAGATAATTATATATTTTATGTTGATATGTCATTATTTAATCATTTTGGTAAAGATGTTTCATTTTGGGCAACAATTTTAGTTTTAACTATAGTTGCATTATCAATTGATTTTGTTTTTCAAGTTTTTAAACATAATTTTTTTAAAACAGATACAGATATATTTCAATTATTAGAAAATATACCATCAATTAGAAAAAAATTAGAATTAAATTCATTTGAAGAATTAAAACAAGGTTGGTTATGGCCACATGAATCAATTATAATTGAAGAAGATATTGAATCATATTCAAATTTAAAGAAAAATATATATAATTTTAAATCATTTTTAAAAAAAGGTTCAATTCATCCATCAAAACAAACACAATATACAAATAGAAAAAGAAAAGGAACATTAATGAGTTCAAATGAATTACCACCAAGTTCATTAGGTTCAATTGTTCAAATTTCAAGTACTGATAGATATAATGATGAAATGTTACCAAGTGGTAAAATTATTAGACAAAGAAATAATAATGATCATGAAGATGATAAAAATGATGATGAAGTTCATAGATTACATAGAGTTTTTAAGAAAAAGAATAATAATGAGATTGAAAATGATGAAAGTATTGAACATATTTTAGATAGACGTATGAAACAACTTGAAGAAGAATAGTGTGAACTTATGAATGGTTTTTGGTTTTTTTTTTATTAGATTTATTTGTATATATTTTTTGTTTGTTTTATATGATATGGGTTTACTTGTTTACTTGTTGATTGATTATACACATTTACTTGATTTTTATTTTTTATTTTATTATTTTTATTATTTTTAGTTTTTATTTTTTAAAATGCACATAGTACTATTTTTGATTTTTTAATTTGCATGCATTTTATTTTATTCTATTTTTCTTTGCTTTTGGTTTTTTTGTTTTTAATTGTTTTTAATTGTTTTTAAGTTTTTATATTTCATATATTTCATATATTTTGTTTTATATTTTTTTTTCTTTCTGGTTTTTAAAAAAAAGAATTGATTTTGGAATATTACTATAGGATAATTATAATACAGTACAGTAAGTCAATATATTATAATGAAAGAAAATGAGAACAAAAGAGAAAGAGATAAAAAAAGATGAATAATGTAGGAATTTGTTAAAACACTTAAAATATAATAGATCCACCACACAATATATACAAAAAAAAAACATAAATAAACAAAGTTCAATTCATAAAGCATATATCAATATAAGATAATAATAAAATAATAATAATAATAATGGAAAAAAAAAGAATAATAATAAAACTATAAATATAATAAAAAAAACTATCAATTATAAAAGAAAAAAAAACGTATTCTCTATATACGTTGTAGTATTAGATAACCTTACCTAACTAAACAGAAGGTGGTGGTGGTAAACCTTTATTTTTATATAAAGCAATAGCCAAACCATCAATAGCAGCAACGGCAGTACCAATTGAAGCAATTAATTTTTTAGATTCAGGATCATTTAAATTTAATTTAAATTTACCAGATTCATTACCATAATAAGCAAAAGCACCAATTGCAGTAGCTAAGAATAATTGAGAAGCAGAAATTGGGTTTTGTTCAATTGTTGATTTAACAGAGAAATATAAATCAGATGTAGTAATTTTAATTGAATTAATAACTCTAGCAACAAAACTTTTAACTTCAGCTTCTTTTTCAGGCAGAGATTTTTTAAAATCATCGTACTCTTCTTCTAATTTATGTTGAACATTTTTAGCAGTTTCAGAAATTGAAGGTGGTGGAGCTGAAGATGGTGGACCGGACCTATAATTAAAGAAATGAGGGGCAATGATAACAATTTCATTAATTATAAACAGTATACTTCAAATTAACAAAATCAAATGATGATGATATATCCTATATAGAATGAATGATTTAATGCAAAAATTTGAATACAGGGTCACAGGGTGCAATGAACATTTAACAATAGAAAATAATGGTCAATAACCGAATTTACTATCAGAATATAGGATATAGGATAGTGTCATCATTGATTGTGATAAGAGAAGTATAGAGTTTATATGTAATGAAAATCAAAGCAAGATATAAGTTAGTAAAATTGTAAAAAAAAAATTGGAAAATGAAATGAAATTAAGTAATAATCTCTCCACACATTATATCAGAAGACAAGGAGGGCAATAGAGTCTAATAAGTTCGAACGTAGCAATGAAACAGGGTATAAGAAGGAGAGAGTAAGAAGAAGGTATAATGAGACGTACATTGTTTAATATTTGAACAGTTGAAGTTTATTTGGAAGTTGTTAAGAAGAAAGAGCAATGAAATAGGAGAGGAATTTCAAGAGGTTTGAAATGGAACAGGAACAGTAACAGGAACAGGGGAAAGCAGAGGCAGTTGCTGTTTTGCGAGGAGTTGTGGGATGGTGGGTGGTACGGACGAGTTGGGCTACGGAGAGAGTGGAAGAGAGGTTACATGCTACAGAGACAGGCTGGCAGGGTGTCTTGGGGATGTTGTGGTGGTTGTGGAGGTTCGACAGCTGCCATTGGCCTGCTTGAAGGTGGACTTAGTTCAGTTTACTGAGTTTAGATAGAAAATGGAGTGCTGCACGTGACAGGGCGCACGTGATGTGGTCACGTGCGTTACCCTGCCTCTGCTCTGCTGCACAGCCGTGAAAAAGAGACTCGCTGGATCGAGTGAAGTGAAAAATTTTTATATTCAATGGTTTCTCTCTTCCTGCTTTCAGCACTCAAATTAAGTAACTACTAATTTATATCATTAAAAATGGGTGCCTACAAATATTTAGAAGAAATCCACAGAAAGAAGCAATCCGATGTCATGAGATTCTTATTAAGAGTCAGATGTTGGGAATATAGACAAAAGAATGTCATCCACAGAGCTTCAAGACCTTCTCAACCAGAAAAGGCTAGAAAATTAGGTTACAAGGCTAAACAAGGTTTCGTTATCTACAGAGTCAGAGTTAGAAGAGGTGGTAGAAAGAGACCTGTTCCAAAGGGTGCTACTTACGGTAAACCAACCAACCAAGGTGTTTCTCAATTAAAATACCAAAAATCTTTAAGATCAACTGCTGAAGAAAGAGTTGGTAGAAGAGCTGCTAACTTAAGAGTCTTAAACTCTTACTGGGTTAATGAAGATTCTACTTATAAATATTATGAAGTTATCTTAGTTGATCCTCAACATAAAGCTATCAGAAGAGATGCTAGAATCAACTGGATTGCTAACCCTGTTCATAAACACAGAGAAGCTAGAGGCTTAACTAGTACTGGTAAGAAATCTAGAGGTATCAACAAGGGTCACTTATTCAACAAAACCAAAAAAGGTAGAAGACACACTTGGAAACAACACAATACCTTATCTTTATGGAGATACAGAAAGTAATCTACTCATTAATTCTAAGAATATTATTATTGGTTGGTTTAATTGTTTTAAAAGACTTACTTTACTTTTCTAATTATAATTATTTTAAAAATGTTTTAGATTATTTTGTTATTTTCTTGATTGTTCCTTGAATTAATTTGAAAGTTGTTTATTAAAAGAAATACAATATTAGTTGTAGTTATATATTTTATTTTATATTCTATAGTTTTTTTTTGTATTTTTTTATTTAAGGATCAAAATTAAAAAAAAAAAAAATTCCGTATTAGTAAAAAGTAACCCATTTTACCGTTTTATTCCCTTTTTTTTCTCTGTTTCTTTTCCAGATATTTAACAAACTGTAACTAATCTATCTCTCTTCCATATATTACAGTATCTGTAACCCATTCCATTCGAACCCACCAATATACCGCCGAAGTCATCAAGAAAAACTTGAACAAGTAGGAAAAACAGAGTCAATTTCCTCAATTAATTTGATTTGTGCGATTGTTCAATTTTAAGAGGATCAACACAGCTTTAACTTGTTCTTTCTCTTCCCAGGACACTCCTTTCTTCATAGAATTGCCACAATCAATGTCTTCAAAATCATACAACAGAACTGCCATCTTATCAGTCTATGATAAGACTGGCCTATTGGACTTAGCTAAAGGTTTAGCTGCAGCAAAAGTTAGAATGCTAGCATCTGGTGGTACAGCTAGATTATTAAGAGAATCAGGTTTCCCTGTTGAAGATGTCTCTACTATAACACATGCTCCTGAAATGTTAGGTGGTAGAGTTAAAACTTTACATCCTGCTGTCCATGGTGGTATTTTAGCTAGAAATATTGAATCTGATGAAAAAGATTTACATGATCAAAATATAGAAAAAGTTGATTTCGTTGTTTGTAATTTATATCCTTTTAAAGAAACTGTTGCTAAAATTGGTGTCACTATTCCTGAAGCTGTTGAAGAAATTGATATTGGTGGTGTTACTTTATTAAGAGCTGCTGCTAAAAATCATCAAAGAGTTACTATTTTATCTGATCCTAAAGATTATTCATTATTTTTAGAAGAATTAAAAACTAAAAATGAAATCTCTGATGATGCTAGAAATAGATTTGCTTTAAAAGCTTTTGAACATACTGCTGATTATGATGCAGCAATTTCTGATTTCTTTAGAAAGAAATATTCTGAAGGTACTTCTCAATTGCCTTTGAGATATGGTGCTAATCCTCATCAAAGACCTGCTCAAGCCTTTGTTACTGAAGGTGAATTACCTTTTAAAGTTTTATCTGGTTCTCCAGGTTATATCAATTTATTAGATGCTTTAAATTCTTGGCCTTTAGTTAAAGAATTATCAGCTTCTTTAAATTTACCTGCTGCTGCTTCATTTAAACATGTTTCACCAGCTGGTGCTGCTGTTGGTTTACCACTTTCTGATATTGAAAAGAAAATTTATTTTGTTGATACTATTAAAAATTTATCTCCTTTAGCTAATGCTTATGCTAGAGCTAGAGGTGCTGATAGAATGTCATCATTTGGTGATTTCATTGCTTTATCAAATATTGTTGATGTTCCAACTGCTACCATTATTTCAAAAGAAGTTTCTGATGGTGTTATTGCTCCAGGTTATGAACCTGAAGCTTTAGCTTTATTAAAAGCTAAAAAGAAAGGTAAATATTGTGTTTTACAAATCGATCCAAATTTTACTCCAGGTACTTTAGAAACAAGACAAGTTTATGGTATTAATTTACAACAAAAGAGAAATGATGCAATTATTAATTCTTCATCATTTAGTGAATTTACTTCTAAAAATACACAATTAACCAAACAAGCTGCAATTGATTTAACAGTTGCTACAATTGCTTTAAAATATACTCAATCTAATTCAGTTTGTTATGCTAAAAATGGTATGGTTATTGGTTTAGGTGCTGGTCAACAATCAAGAATTCATTGTACTAGATTGGCTGGTGATAAAGCTGATAATTGGTGGTTTAGACAACATCCAAGAGTTTTAGCATTCAAATGGGCTAAAGGTGTTAAAAGACCTGATAAATCAAATACAATTGATTTATTCGTTACTGGACAAATTCCAACTGAAGAACCAGAAAAATCAGAATATGAATCTAAATTTGCTGAAATACCCGAACCATTAACTCCAGAAGAAAGAAAAGAATGGTTAAGTAAATTAACTGATGTTTCATTATCTTCTGATGCTTTCTTCCCATTCTGTGATAATGTTTACAGAGCTGCTAGATCTGGTGTTAAATATATTGCTGCTCCTTCTGGTTCTGTTATGGATAGAGCTGTTTTTGATGCAGCTGATTCTCAAGGTATCGTTTATGTTGAAAATCCAATTAGATTATTCCATCATTAATTAAATTAATTAGAAAATAACAAACTGGAGTATTGAGAAGAAACTAAATAATTTAATATGGAATATTTGAGTGAACGTTTTTTTAATTATGCTTTTTTATATATATTTGACAAAATTATCCTTGTCTTTTCTCTTTTTTTATTATTTCTATTCTATCTTAATTATTGGAAAACAAACAAAAAAATTGATTATATTTTATACTAAAACAATTCTTTTCTCTATTTTTAATTATATCTTTAATTTCTTTTTTTACTTATTTTATATCTCTTGTGTAATTAATTGGTTGATTATTATTCTTGCGTTTCATTGATTTCCTATTTTATTTTATTTTATTTTATTTTTGTCTTCTTCTTTTCTTCCTTTATTTTTTTAATTGGCGTTTTTAATATTGTCTACTTTTTTATTATTATTTATTTATTACAGTATGTTTATAATTAAATTATTTCCTCTTGAGATAGTTCTTAATTTGTCTCATTTGTTCTTTTACATTTATTATTTTGTCATCTATAACATGTTTTTAATTTGATTTTTATCGATGTTGTTTTCAATACCAATTTTGCTTTGCATTTTTTTAACTAAAGTACTAAATAAATTAATTGTAATAATGCTTATTTAAGAAAATACTAATATACTATATTATAAAACAATACAATGAGGAAACACACAAAATAAAGTAAAAACAGAAAACAGGGAATAAAATAAAAATAAAAATAAAAATAAGAATAAGAATAAAATGTAATAAAATATAAAAGGATTGATATAAGTAGATAACTAACAGTGTAAAAAAAAATGAAAATATAGATGAAATAATAATAACAAAAAAAATTAATAATAAAAGAATTTTAAAATAATAGTTCTTTTTTAGTTTCAAGGCAAATTAATTTTTCATGGAAAGAAAAAAAGCGATGATATAATGAGTTAAAGATGTGATAGCTATGAAATTTAGTAAAGCATTCTTTAAGCCTAAGCCTTGGTAGACCAAGTCTTCAGAGAAGTCTTAGTGGTCCATTTTGGAGTAGAAAATTTAGTACCACCAAGACTGATGACGGAACCAGTATCATTGTTACTTTGGTTTCTTGGTTGGAATAAACCATAAGCAAATTCAGGTAAAGTGGCAGTTTCTGGATCAGTATCAGATAATTTATCATAGAATGATAAGCCCTTCAAACCACCAACAACAGCTGGAGCAGCAATCATGGCAACAAATAAGATTAAAACGAAAACGTATAAAGTAGCATACTTTCTAACCATTCTCTTTCTTAATCTAGCTTGTTTCAGAGAATAAATAGGTGGTCTGATTTGTCTATTTGGTTTCAGCCAGAACAACATTAATGAATGCCATCTATCAATCAATGGAATACATAAGATTGGGAATTGACAGAATAAAATCAAATGACCTAAAATAAAATCACCTGCAAAATGAGACAGTTCAATAATCTTAGCACAGAATTCTCTTGCTGGTTGAGACCAAGCAGCACCACCTAAACCAGATCCATACCATTTACCAGTCCAGAAAGCAACATTAGAATGATCATTCTTGAATTCTCTAGTTAAGAATAGTAAAGTCATAATCTTGAAAAGCATTCTTTCAATATAAATCATAGTAATTAAACCAATCAACATTCTTGGGAAATTGAAACCTTCAGTAATCCACATAACAATGAAGAAAACAATATGAACAATAACTGCAATACCATGAGCAACACCAGCCATAACTGCACCAGTCTTCTTACAACATAAACCTAATAATGGACCAGCACAACAAGCCATACCAACACATCCAAATAAGACACCACAATCAATAGCAACAGGAGCTAAAGAACAAATGACAATTCTTAAAACAGAGTTAACAGTTTCAACTTCTTGAACAACACCCGTTTGAGCATTAATAAAAGTATAAGCAATAAAACAACCAGCAGTGTAAACAATACAAGGTAAAGTATCACCCATGAAAACGTTTGATCTATGAGCTCTAGAAGCGTCACCAGCAGCCTTTTCAGAATCATCACCAATGGTCTTTCTCTTGAAACCAGTAACTCTTGATCTAGTTAATCTAACATAACCAATCCAAGAGTTTCTATGCCATTTAGTATTACCTCTTGATAACCATCTAATGAAATCTCTGTAGTCAATAAAGTAATCTTCCCAAGCAAATTGATGTGGGTTGAAAACAAATGGTGAAAAGATCAGTGCAACAATAATTGCCCAGAACCATAACAAAGCTGCTTGCCAATGTGCAACAGTACCAAACAATAACATTATAGAACATCTTGCACCAACATAAATTGTAGAATCAGCAAATCTTGAATATAAGACGGAGAAAGGAATTCTAGCTGTAGCAAAACCTCTACCAGTTGAAATATATCTAGCACCACCAACAGTAACATCATTTAATAAAGAAGTAGCATAAATTTGAGCAACGAAAACTTCAAATAATGGTGATAAGGATAAGAAATGTCTACAGAATCTATAAGCACATTTCCAAACACCTCTTTCAATTAATTCTTGAATTAATAATGGAACGAAGGAAATGAAGAAAACAATGAAAATGGATAAAGTATAACGTCTAATCCAATCAATAGCTGGAGTCAAATTGTAACAACCTAATGGATATAAAATATCAGTAATTGGCTTATTAGAGTCGTAAAGACAGATGATAGATTCATGGGCTAAAGATGATAAGTTGACTAAAGTTAACATAAACATTTGTAATGACATGTGAATGAACAAGTTATTAATATGGAAACCTAAATGTGCATAATAGAAAGATAAGAATCTATCTAGTTGTAATTGAGTACCTAAATAATAATATTCTCTTGATAACATTTGTTCACCCATACCAGCACCAATCTTAGTAGTGAAATTCAAAATAGAACCAAAACCTAAATCTCTACCTTTACCACATTGGAAGTATTCACAATGCTTAATTCTACCACCTCTACATAAAGCAGTCATACCAGCATAAATATCTTCGTTTAAATGTAAACCTTTTTGAGCTTTAGAAATACCACCTCTAGTAATCATGAAAATAGCATTCATAAAATCAGGATGACCATAATGTAATTTACCACCAACTTGAGCCAATGTTCTTGCGAATAAAGTACCGAAAGTTTGTTCTTTACCAGCAGCTAAATCACCTAAAATACCAGAATTTTCAGAGAAAATATATTCTCTAGCACCAACAATAGCAACTGGATGAGTAACTTTACCAGCATCAGATTTCAAACCTGGAGCATATGGATTAACATGTTCAACACTTAATTCTTCGAATTCAGCTAAAACAGATCTAATCTTCAAACATTCTTCCAAATAGTTATCTTGATTAGCATCAATAACTTCTAAGTATTCACCTCTAGTAAAGATAATAGCATGATTTTGATTATCAGATTTACCATCACCTAAAATTGGATTACCAGATAATTGAACTCTAAATTTAGGTCTTCTTTGACCATTTTCCATAATTTCACAATGACCGTCAATTAAAGCAGAGAAAATTCTTGGTTCTTCACCTTCGTTTAATGGAGGTTCTTCATCTAAATAAGCAATTTGTAAATCAGGGTAAGCACGTAATAAAAATTCAGCATTTTCTAATTCTTCAGGCTTAAATTTAGTTAATCTTTGCATAGAAACAACAAACTTGAATTTTCTTCTAGCCATTCTTTCTAATTCTTTTTCTAAACCTTCAGCATTACCACCAAACATTTGAACAATTTCAGGATTTTCAACTCTATATAACAATTTAATAGCTCTTGCATAATTCATGAAACCAGAAACAGTTCTATATAATGTTTGTGATCTTAATGAAGCCCAAATTCTGGTTCTTAAAGTGTATTCTGGAGCAGCAGACTTGAAACCAATACAATAGAATGGTAAATCATCAATTTCTTGTTTCATTTGATTATCTTCTTTTTCTTCACCATTTTCAAAAGCAGCAGTCTCTTCAGCTAAGATCTTAGTATCTTTAACGAAACAATCCCATTCAACTGGATGTAATTGTTTTAAGTATTCTAACAAAGTAACTCTTGAAAATTGATCATCTTCTCTAATAATTTCTCTTAATGATAATAAAATCTTTTCAGAGTAATGAGGAGTGAAAACAGTAAAAGTTGGCATATTATCAACAGGAACAGGTTCAGGAATTGGAGTAGCTAATGATTGAGCAAAGAATGAAATACGTCTTTCAGCTTCAGAATCTTTAGGGAAGAATTCACTTTCAAGATTGTTATCATCTTGAGAAACAAAGAAAGTTGGAGCTCTTAAAGTTCTCTTACCTTCAACTTCTGATGGAACTTGATGATATAATAACTTTTGAACATGATCAATTGCTAATAAATGTTCTCTATACATAGAAATAACAATGGCATTCCAAACTTGTGAAATTAAAACCTTTGGCTTATATTTAATTTCCATATCAGTTGTAGCTAAAACTTTAGAATAAATTCTTTTTGGCAGTCTTGTAAAAATGTTTCTCCAAGGAGTTAAAATAGAAATACCTAAATAGAATGATCTACCAACAGAGAAAACACAATTAACCAAAATATACCACATATAAGTATCTAAGAAGAATAAAATCAAATCAGTGGCATACATTAAACCTAAAGTGATTCTAGCTTGTTGTTTACAAACAACACTTCCATACCATTTTTCACCCATACATCTCATATCTTGAATTGATAAATCTCTAATTGGATCTCTAAGGGATAAGATCAAGAAGAAATAAGATTCTGAATATTTAGCAACAAAAACAAGGAACCATAAGAACCAAGATAAGTACATATCTAAACCTGATAATTTATTATAAGATGCAGTAAAGGTTTGAGATGAAACATATTTTCTTGTTGATTTCTTCATATAAGAAGTAAATAAACCACCTAAAGGCATAGCAGAAAAGAAAACAATGGTAGCAACAGCGATAAAGAATGAGACAACAGAAACAATATGAGCAGCTTTTGATGAAGTACTTAAACCAGCCCAAGCAAAAACGAAAACAACAGGAGCCAAATTTATAAATAAAACCAAGAATAAAAACATTAATCTTCTAGTCAAATGTTGAGCACCTGCCCAATTTCTTGGAACAAACATCCATTCAAATAAAGTAGCTAAAATATTTAAAACAGTTGCAACGGTACCACCTAAAGCACAAGAAGCCCATCTTGAAGAAGGCAATGGAGAGTTATTCACAACTTGAACATAGTTATGGGTATATAAAGTTGGGGAGTTATAAGCACAATACATCCAGAAGATTGGAATATGTAAAATCCAAATTCTTGAAAAGTTAGTAATTAAATGTAACCAAGTTCTAATTTCTTTATAAGTTTTAAAGAAGACATTTGGCCAATCAGCTTCACCTAATTTAAAGTATCTTTCTTCTGGGTTTAAATCAACCAATCTTGAACCATCTTCTAGAATAATTCTTGAAATACCTTCAGGATACCAGAATAATTGATTAATATCATCATAACCAACGATCTTGTTGTGATCTTTTTCTCTTTTAACATAACGACCATCAACAATTTCATAAACTTGAGCTCTAATGAATCTGTAAATTGGAGTAATGATTCTATTCAAATAATCACCTTCTGGAACAGGGTCAGTTTTTTGTTGACATAAATCGGATTCTAAATAATCTGTAGCACATTTGAAAATAAAACAAATAGCTTCAGGAGTAAATCTAACTTGATTTGCTTCACCCCAAATCAACAGATATAATGCAATATGTCTAATTCTTTCAAGAGGACTTAAAGAATTCATTTTTGTTTTCCATCTATAATCAGCAGCATCTAAAGAGTTATCACCTTCTAACTCATTTAAAGTTCTTTCAGTATCTCCGCCATTTTCTTCCATGGCTTTTCTAGCTTTCTTAGATTTCTTTTTAGCTTTTCTAGCTTTTCTAGTTAATTTACCAACATTCATATTTCTAAAACCAACTTCATCATCTAAATCTAATTGAGCAGCAAAATACCATTTTTTATAATTAGCAGTATCACCACCAATATAATCAGCATGTAAAGATAATAAAGCTTGAGAAGGAGCCATTCTTGAAGATCTTGAATCTAACATAGTCATAAAATAATCAAAAACATTTCTCATTGAATCTCTTTGGAAACCAAATTTATTAGTTAAATCAATAAAGACATCTTCAATTTGTTCGATTGTAACAGGAGCTTGATTATCAGCAGTCCAAGCAGGATAAGGGTCTGTTGGTAAAGCAACCATAGCAGATTGATCATAAGGACCAGCACCATAAATTGGAGTTGAAGCACCAGAAGATCTTGGACCACCATAACTCATTTGAGAAGGAGTATATTGAGTGCCATAACCTTCATAAGGAGTACCTGGAACACCACCTGGACCATAGGAGAAATCAGAGTAAGCTTCAGGGTCTCTAGAACCAGGTTGATCATAATAACCTTGTTGATTTAAATTTGGATCAGATGAATATTGTTGATCATAACCTTGTTGATAAAAATCTTGTTGATCATAACCTTGTTGTTGATCGTAACCTTGAGGAGGATAACCTTGTTGTTGATCGTAACCTTGAGGAGGGTAATCACCTTGTTGATAATAAGGGTCTTGTTGGTCATAGTAATCTTGTTGACCAGGTTGTTGTTGTTGTTGATTAAAATTTTCCTCAGATGGATTATAACCTTCATTATAATAACCACCTTGTTGTTGAGGTTGAATATTACCAGGAGCCCTATTAGGGTCGTAGTTATCGTTGTAAGACATCTAATAACCAGTGATAAAGAGCAGTTAGTAAAATGTATTTATAAAAAAGAATAAAAAGGGGACAGTTCAAGATTGGGAGGTGTATGAAATTTATATGAGGGTAGGCAGATAAAAGAAAAATAAGAAGTGGACGTTTATTTTTAGTTTTATGTACACACGCTCAAAACCAAAATTTCAAACTGATCTTGTGGAAATAAAGACATACCTTTAGAAGCTAATGATATCTAACACAATGAGGGGGTACAGTAAAGCGAATGTAGTTAAAAGTTGGATAGAAGCAAATAAATTGTAAAGTGAAAAAAAAGGGAAAAATGATATAATGAAGTGAAATTAAATAAAACTGTTTCTTAAGATGATCTGATCTGTTATGGATGGATCTTTCAGTAGAAAGCAGTTGTAGGAGTGAGAGGAGTGTGATAAGAAGACGACAACTATCTGATGGAGAGTTGGGTTAAAGAGGAGAAATCAGGAAAAGAGAAAACAAGTGATGACACGAACAACAAAAATAACAGCAATAATATAAGAATCAAAAGAATTTTACACAGCCCGCCCTTGATCTCACAGGGGGAAAAAGAAAAGCACCGCGAGCACCGCGTACAGGCTGGTACGTACAGCTTGCAACTTGCAAGGCAGCACCCAGCCCGCCAGCCAGCGCGCAGCCGGCCCGCCCGTGCTGCTTAGCTGTGCCACGCGTCCCATTGATCTCATTATCACCAGCCTGCAGTGCTGACCAATCAATTAATTAGCCATGTAATTAAGCTGCAAACAAATAACTATAGATCTTACCAAGGAATCCAGCTATAGAGATAATATAACAAGTTTTTACAACCTACTCTATATAGTTAGAGAGAACTGGTGTTGGTGTTTTTTTTCATTCGTACTGGATAAGTTTAGTGTGTTTTTTTCAATCTCGAAAAAGTTCTCAATATGAAAAAAAAATCGTTATTAATAATTGCTTTTTTAGTGGTTACTGTAATTATACGGTTTTTTTTTTTTTTTTTTCATTAATTTAAATCATCAAATTAGTAAAATCGATTACGTATGTATATACTTTGGGATATTAATCCATAAATTAATTCTTGATGTCTTATTATTCGAGTAAGAGCTTTAATTTATCACTATCAGCTGTTTAATTAGTATTTAATTTGATATTGATATTTGATTAATTAATTAATTATTAATATTGAAAAAAAAAAATTTTTGAAAAAAAAAAAAAAAAAAAAAAATAAACTTAAATTAGTTCAGGGCAAGTTTCATCTCAGATGCGTGCGGGAATGAGTCCCAATTAGGCAACCGGTCTAAGCCCTCTCTCCTTAAAACGGAACATCCGGCTCGGAATTAATCAACGTTATTCGTAGTACTACTGCATGTACTACGTTCTAGATTTTTTCACAAATATCCTTCTTTCATATTGATCCTTTTTTCTCTCTAATTTTAACTTCGTATAGTTTTTTTTATTATACTATACACAATTTTAAAAATAAAGACAATACTATTAATTGACTATAAATAATGTACAAAAACAAATTATAATATATCTTTTATTTTATCAAGAATCATAACTTAAATCATCAAAAACAAATAAAACAATATAAAGTACAGATAACAAATAACGAATACTACTATATCTTAGTACTATAATTCAGAATATTCATCAATGATTCTAATCAAATTTTCTTTAATATCTTCCTTACTAATTTGTTCATTAATTAATTTCTTTAAATGATCCAAATTTAATACTTTACCATAATTTCTTAAATACATTTCCAATAATTGTAATAAATTCTTTAATCCCCATTTAATCTCATCATCTTGATCAATAGTTAATTCAATTGTAAACTTATCATTAAATTCATAATCAACTTTAGCAACAAATAAATTAATATTATTAACAATACATTCATTAAATGTAGTTAATAATTTCTCTTTACCTTCAACATTATTTAATTCATATTTAAATAATCTATCTAATAAATCTGTTGCATAACATTCAGTAACCGCAATTAAATTTTCATTATTTTTAAATAAATAATTTAATAATTGATAAGATTTTAAATAATTCTTATTTCTCATTTTTTCTAAAATTAAAAATCCAATTCTTGGTTCATTATTCCATAATCTTAAAACTGCTTCAATTAACCAATTTTGTCTATTTGCTAATTCTCCATCATCACATTGTTCAAATTGATTATCTTCCAACACTTCTTCATCTTCATCTGGTTTCATTCCTAAAACTTTACTTAATTTACCACCACATAACTCTAATGCTCCACCTTCAATAACTGATAATGATCTTGATCCAATAATACAAATTGATTGTGAAACTAATGTAACTATATATTTATTTAAATTATCAACAATTTTTTCACCTCCATTATTTAAATCTTCATTAATTTTATTTTTTAAATCTTTAATTAAATTATTAAATTCTTGCATTGGATCACCTTCTTGAATATTTGTATAAATTAAATGACAAATTTCATGATATTCATGATCTTGATTATTAAATAGAAATTGATCAACTATATGATAAATTTCAGCATTACCTGCATCATTACTAACGTTTTCAACATTTTCCTCAGTTAAAAAACTTGCTTCAGATGTTAAAGTTGATAATTTTTCACCAAAAAATTGCTTATCATATAATGCAACTTTATCTTTATTCATTAATGAAAGTCTTATAAATTTACGATATTCTTTTGGTAATGTTAATTTAATAGTTGAAGGGGTTGAAACTCTAATTTCTTTAGATATAACATTCTTAATGAATTGAATAGTTGGATGATAAACTGAACCATCTAAAACCTTTAGATGTTGAACCCAATCGTTCCATGCCCAATCAAAATTGAAATTACTTAATTGTAAAACCATCCAATCAATGAATTTCAATCTTAATTCTAAATCTAAATATTTGACATATTTATAAAAATATCTAATTGCTCCACCTAAAACTTTTGCAAATGTAACCTTTTCATTTGAATTTTCAGACTTTTGCATAATTGCCCAATCACGTCCACATGTATCTGCTAACAATGTTTCATAATATATATTTGGAATTGGTGTCTGTGGTAAGTGAAACATTAAATTTAATATTGATTCAGCAACTATTTCTTCCATTTTCCATGTTGATCTATATCCTTCATCAAATTCTCTTTGAATGTGTCTAGCTGATGTAATCATTGAGGCTTTCATACTTTCTGGAATATCATCATTTTCTTCTAAATCTTTAATTAAATCAACTCCACTTGCTAAATCATTAACAATAGTTAATTTGTCAATTGATGAATTTGGTCTTGCAAATAATTTTTCATTGAAGAAAAGATGTAATGTTAAAATTTGTCTTGAAACAGTAACTCTATTAAATTCCATATTTTGAATTAAGTCTTGACTAACATCTCTTAAAAGTAATGAAATATAGGTATCAACAGGTGGAACAGTCGAAAATCCATACCCTGACAAAGAATATATTTCTAAATTAAATCTTGGATATTGCCATAATGAATCAACGTTACCTGCATCATCATTTAGGTTTTCAAACTTTTGAAATTCTTCCAATGAAGGAAGATTAAACTGTGGTAGAGAATGTTTTGGTATTTCTTTAGCGTCAGCCATTTCAATATCTTCTTCTTCCTCTTCTTCTTCCTCTTCCTTTTGAATTGGATTTCCATTTTCATCAAATTCAGGGTTCTTTTTAGTTTTCTGATTTAAAATTTCTTCAATGTTATGTCTGATTAAAGTGTTTACATCTAAAAAGAAATCAGTATTATCTAACTTTTCAACTGCTGGTAAAATTAAATTAATCAGATTTTTAGGTTCATATGGTAAATAATTTGAATCTGAAGCTTTAAAATGATGGAAAATCTTGGAAGGAAATTTAGGTTCTTTAACATTAAAAGATTTAGCTAATTGTAGTAATTCATCACATTTTTCTTTCAATTCTAAATTATCTTTATCAGTAGACCAAATATAAGGAATTGAAACTAATGTCTCAAAGTATAACAGTTCACCCAATGGGGATCTAAATTCATTTGCATTTTGTAATTCAATTGCAATATTTAAAAATTGTTTGAAAATTGAAATTATTGAATCTGAATTATCTAAAATTGGAGTTAAAGTAGCTAAAAATCTTAAAATTAATTTTAATCTAGTGAATTTCCCACATTCTTCAGAACCAGTAGCAATTGCAGAAAAATCATTAATTTCTTCACTTGATTCAATTCCTTTGATGTTGTCTAAGATATTTTGGGCTTTAAATTGCAAATAATCGATAACAAATGAGCCAAGTTTAGCGCTTTTAGCATTACAAACTTGAATTAACCCAGCAATAATAGATAGCTTATGAGGATGCTCAACAATCATTGAATAAATGTAATCTAAAATTGAATTCTTGAAATCATCATCAACTATATCCTGATTAAATTCAGATGAAATTGGATTTGAAATATAATCCATGTCTCTAACCAAACCAGGAGGATATTCACCCAACTTACAAATATCTTGACAGATATCTCTAGCTAATTCAATTGACTTTGACAACTGAGGCCCTCTAAATCTTTTAGATGACCATTGTGTAGGTTCCTGTTGTTGTTGTTGTTGTTGATGCTGATGCTGGTCTGGAAACATTTGTTGTTCAACTCCCGCTAAGTGAGGAGGTTGACCATCAATTCCTTCAGGTTCATATTCATCATCAGATTCACGAGCTCTCTTTCTGGGAGTATCCGACATTATAGAAACAGACTAATTGTATTGCTGATTTAAAGAATCAGCTTCTCTTTCCTTTAATTCCAAATATTTCAGTCAATTAAAATTTATTTTATTTTCAGAGCGAGACCAGCTCTCAGGCTCTCAGCTCTGAGTCTGAAATTAACTAATAAATTTACACCAATAATTGGTAATATAATCTAATATAATACAAATCTTTTTTTAATAGAACAAATTATAAAAGTAAATGAGAGTAGGAAACAGTAAAATAAGCTAATTTTGTCAAAACTAAAACCAAATACAATTTGAAAGTAAATTTAAAACAGGGTAAAACAAAACAAAAATTAAATTAATAAAAACAAAAACAAAATTAAAATTGTAGAATAAAACTAAAAACAAAACAAAAAGTAAAACAAAAAGTAAAATGTGCAATAATCATTAATAAAATAAAAAAAATAGTATGATAAAGTATGTAAAACGTAAAAATAAACAAATGTAACAAATAATAAAAATAAACAAATGAAATACATAATAAAATAGACATTAATAAAAAATGCAAGTAGTCACAAAAACCAATCCTATGGTAGAAGATGCTTATACAAATTCTTATGATTTATAACTAGTTAACTCATGGATCTTGTTTTCTAAACTTTTGATCCTTTCTTTGGAAGACTTACTTTCAGACTCTTTTTGTTGTTTCAAATTCTTCAAGGCATCACGTAATAATTCCTTTTGATTTTGCAAATCTCTCACATCATCAATTTCTGACAGTTGTTTCTTCAATTGTTGGTTTTCTTTATATAATAATTCATAATCTTCATTGGAATGATCATAAGATGAGGTGAATTCCAAAATCTCCAGTTGATTTCTTAATTGAGGTATCGTCTCATTAGTTAAAACTCTGTTTGATTTTCTGAGATTTTCTAATTTCTCATGTAACTCATCATTTTCAACTCTTACAATATCAACTGTAGATCTAAGTAATTGTAACGTTTCTTTTAATTCAGCAATTTTATTTTTGAGCTCAGAGTTTTCATATGATAATTCCTTCAATTGATTGTCATCAACACCAAATCCCGCTCCACTTGATTGTCTAAGGAGGAGCTCTTCTGCTCTACGTCTTTCCTTTCTTTCTTCAACTAATTCAGAAGCCAATTTAGAAATTTCACCAGCTCTATGAGAGTTATCTAAAACAGAAGATTCAACCAGATTTCTACTCTTCAAACTTTCTTCTAACTTAAACTCTCTACTTATTGATTCAGCCAATTCATTTGAAACAATTTGTAACTCGTTTAATAAATCGGCATTGGCATTTAACAAACCTAGTTGATCAGGAGTAAATACTCTTTGTAAAGTAGGAGAAGTATTATTAAGAGCCTTTTGAGAATTAATTATACTAGCGTTATTAACTGGAGTAGTTGAAACACTAACATTATTCTTATTTGATTGAATAGATGACCTTGGTGTATATTTTGAATCATCTGATTTAATAATACCATTAGATTCAGAAGAAACAAAATCAGTAGTCATATCAGGGCTATATTTTTTCACAGTAGACGAGGAAACAGATCTTTCATCAGATGGTCCAACATTAAAAGAATTGCCTTTCTTAAATGAATCAGTTTGAAAATCATTTGGATTAGCCTTAGTACGAAGTTTTGGGTTATCTAATGAATGAGAATCTATATTTGGAGTAGCATCTCTTGAAGAAGTGGCAACTTTAGGAGTAACATCTCTAGAATAAGCACCAACTTTTGGAGTAACGTCTCTAGAATAAGAACCAACTTTTGGAGTAACATCTCTAGAATAAGAACCAACTTTAGGAGTAACATCACTATCATATTCACTGACAACAGGAGTTGAAATTGAACCTTTTGTTAATTTATCCATTCCAACCAGTGGACTTTCAAATGTTAATGGTTCCTTTTCTTTACTAACGTTTCTTGAAGTACCCCTTGAATTATGAACTTGCTCTTCTAAAGCTGAACTTAAACCAGCAGCAAACGACGATCTACCATTAGGACTTTGAACATTGAAATCAAAGGAGTCCAAACTATCACTCAACGATAATGGATTTTGTTTATAATCAAAATCAGGAACTGAAACAGAAGGAGATTCAGGAATAGGCGATGAAATTCCTAAAGCAGAAGGCTTATTTGGTGAGACATATTTTTCAGCTGGTGGAACAAATTTCTGATTATTCGAATTATCATTGTTTTTACTAACTAAATCAGCTAATATTTTGGCATCATCTTGTTTAGGCTCTTCTTCAATAATATTATTCATATCAACAATTCTGCTAAATCTCATATCATCTTTATCATCATGTTTAGCAATAGTTAGTCTATAATTATACAAAGCATCATCAACAGAAGATGGTGTAATTGGTAAGGCCTTTTCTTCAACAACATTTTCTTCTTCTTTCTTTTTAGACTTCAATGATAAATTAGCTGGTTTAAAGAAAGTACTACCTTTTCTACTATTAGAACTAAACAAACCATGTGAGGTTGTAGATTCATTACCATCAGTAGCCATAGATTCAACATCATCTTTCTTGGAATAATAATTATTATTATTATTATTAATACCTAAATGAGCAGAATTCATAATACCAAATTTCTTTAAGAACCCACCTTTCTTTTTACCAATTTTTGGTGATGTCGATGGATCACTAGATTCACTTGCTGTTCTATTCTTCTTAGATAATTTACTAATACCAAACTTGGAACCACTATTTTCTTCATATGATTTATTATTATTATTATAGGCACCATGATCTTGAGAAGCTGCCCTTGCAAAATTGAATAAATGACCTTTCTTTAAATTATCAGACTTTTTAGTTCTATATTCAGGAGTTAAAGAACTTTCAAATGTTTGCTCAGGTGCATTAATAGGCGTAGCAAAAGCAGAAGATGGACCATCATTAACAGAATCTAGAGCAGGTGAACTTGTATCAATTGGAGGAGGCTTTCTTCTAGAAGAAACCGATGAATTTGAAACATGAGAAACTTTTCTTTCATTTGAAGTAGTCAAAACATTATGATTAACATACGGTCTATCAACAACAGGAACAGCCGATGAAGCACCAAAAGCATCTTTATTCAAAACAGGAGTACCGCTATCAGAATTGGAACCAAAACCATCACCAGGAGCATCAGCACTAATAGAAGGGGCAAGTTCATGATGATCGATATCTTTGTTTGGTTTTATAGAATCAAGGGCTGATTGATTAAATCTAGAAGGAGGAATTGGAGGAATAGTAAATTGATTTGGACGAACATCTTTTGGACTTTCAGAATGATTTGAAGATGATAAAGTAGTAGGTGGTGGAGCTCTCTTTCTAGATCTTCTAGGAGGATGAGGAGATGGTAAAGCAGGAGGAACTGACTGATTATTAGCAACATCAATATGAATTGATGGTTTACGAGGAGCATCAACAGGATGATCACCATCACGTTCAATCGAATCTGATTCATCATCAAAAACTGGATTATGAATAACCCTTTCTTGAGGAACATATGGAGATACAGACTTAGTATTAATTTGAGGTAATGAGTTATTAGCAATGAGAGGAGAAAGCTTAGGACCACTATTAATTGGCGGATAATCTAACATAGGGTTATAAACAACTTCGTCAGAATCTTTGACTGATGGCTTATGAACATTAGACAATGCTTCATTTTCATACTTTCTATCAAAAGAATCACCATAACTTAATCCAACCGAAGAAATATTCTCTTCAGGCAATTGTAAATGTTGCTCAGGTTGCTCAAGTTGATCAGGTAAAGAAGGCAACCCTTTATCTTTATTAACTGAAGCATCGATATGTGAACCAATATTATCTTTAGAAGAATCATGATCTTTATTAGAACCTGAGGTAGCATTGTTAACAACAAAACCAAGACCAACAGCTGCTAAACCAGCAGCAGCAGTTGAAGGAGACACCGATGAACCACCAGCACTATGAGAGTGACTATTTATACCACCTTTAGAGCCACGAGTAGAGGAACCACCCCTTGAAGAATCCCATATCGAATCACTAACTTCATCAACATTTTCAATAATATCTTCATTACCATAATATGAATTATTCTTACCAGTAGTTTCAGCATTAAACCCATCAGTAGCTAATCTTGGACTAGTTAAAGTTTCAACATCTAATTTAGGCGTTTTAATATCCAAACTTGGTAGTTCGTCATCACCTTGGAAATTTTCTCTTCCTTTTTCTTGTTCTAATTCTCTTGAATTAGTAACAGACGTATCATCGACCACTGGAATAGAATGATTATTAATGTTCTCTTTAATTGATTCATCTTTTGGAGTGATAACAGGAATAATAGGAGGAGATGGAGAAGGATTAACTTTTGTAACTGATTCATCTTTTGTAATAAAATTGTCTATGCCTGGAGAAGGAGTGCTATCAACTTTCTTAACTGGAACGACATTATTATCAGCAACAGTAATACTATTGTTACTCTTTAACTTGTTTGAAAAACTATGATTATCAAATGAAGAAGTAGAAGATGACACTGAAATATTTGATTTATTTCTAAAAGAATTATTACTAGCATTGGAATTTTTTCTGAAAGAGCTATTACTAGCATTGGAATTATAAGGTTTACCGAATCCACTTTTTGAAACACCACTATCAGAAAATTTAGCAACCAAATCTCTAACTGAACCTTTTTTCTTTCCAACACCACCATTTGGTCTTGAAACTGTATCCTTTTCAATTGGAGATGAAACATCTTTTCTAACTGAGATTGGACTGTCTTGTCTAATTGGAGTAGGAATATCCTTTTTAGTTGAATGTGAATAACTATCATTTCGTTCATTACCATATTTACTTGATTCATCAGAATTAAACTTTTTATCAAAACTACTTTCACTATTTAAAGTAGCATCAACATTTTCTTGCAACAGAGTATTATCAGGAGTTTTACCAATTGAACTAAAAGAATCATCGAATGAAGTACTAAAAGAGAAAGCACGACTTTCATTATCAAAACCTGGAGTAGGAGGAGCATCAACAGGTGGAAGATATTGGGGAACGGAAGCAATAACTGGAGATATACCACCAAGTTTTAAAGTACCTTCACTTATATTCTTACCAGTTGAATATAAATTAGTTGGAGGACAATGATCAGTTGGAGTAGGAGCAGAAGTACTTGGAGATGACAATGTAGTACTAAGAGATGAAGGAATAGATGTTTCCAATTTTCTAGGGTGTTTATCAGTGGTATTATTTTTGGATAATTGTTCTTCAATATCTTCATCATCATCAGAAAACAATTCATTAGCAGTTAAAAAAACATCAGAATGGCCATTACTAGCCAAACCATAAACTTCTTTACTATTAGCCTTAAATGGTGTATCATCAACTGAGGAAGTCTCAGAATACACAGACATAGAATGAGTGTCAGTTCTTGAGCCAGATCTTGAATCGTTTTTTGAACTTTCAGATATATCAGATGATTTTGTTTCTGGATGGATTTTTTTAGGAGAAGGTACCGAAGGAATTAATGGAACAGGAGAAGTAATTGAATTACGTTCAAATGAAGGTGCAATTGGAGAAATTATCTGGGAACTACTGCTTTCTTCATCATATAACGAAACAAAAGGTCTGGGACCTGCAACTCTTTCTTCATCAATTTTTGAAACATAAGGTCTTGGACCATTGACATGATGACCAAAAGGCGTATTGGTAGATTTTGAAACTTCATCAAATGAATTAGCAGGAGATATGGATCTTCTTTTATTTTCACTTTCATTCACATGTTCTTCATCTGGGGATAATGAGACTGTTGGAACAGTTTCTGCAATTTGAGGTTCAATAAAGCTTTCTTCATGGATTGGAGTATCATCATCTTCATTATCACTATCTGCAAAAACGTAACGATTGACTTTAGGTTTTGGTAGACTTCCAGCAAGAACAAGAGGTGGTGGGACCTTTCTATTTGAGTTTTGAATATTCTTTTCAAAAGATGAAGAACTATCCAGTTGAAGGTTTGGGTCATTACTATCACTGGTATGTGAACTAGATTTATGAGAGCCGGGATCTAAAGACATTGTATGATATTCTGATTCTTCATTTAGTGGTGGAACTGGCTGTCGTTGTTGCTGTTGAGATGAAGGTCTTTGAATAGGTTGGTTTGAATTATACAAATGTTGTTGTGAAAATTGAGGAGCAGAATCTGAGGTTGCTTGAAACTGTTGTTGTTGTTGTTGTAATGGCTGCTGTTGTTGCAATGGATGTTGTTGTTGTAATGGCTGCTGTTGTTGTTGCTGTTGATATCTCCCCTGAACTTGAGGGCCATTAGGAGGGAATTGGGGACTGTAATTTCTGAAAGGACCACCAGTTTGACCAAATGGGTTACCTTGAAACTGAGGTTGATTATTCATTCTTGGTGAATTTCTATTATTAAGTTGAGGTGGTGGTGGATTACCTTGACCAACCGATGGAGGTCCACTATATCTATTATTCATTTTCATTGGAATTTGACCTTGACCTTGAATTGGATTAAAACCACCTTGACCATAACCACCAACACGAGGACCTGGATTACCAAAAGGTGGTCTAGCAAAATTATTACTTCCTTGCATTGACATAGCTCTTGGATCTCTATTATAACCAGAAATACCATTTGATTGCATTGACATTGATCTAGGATAATTAGGACCAGGATTGAAGTTTTGTAGACTCATAGCTCTTGGAGGAGCACCTTGCTGTTGTTGTTGCATCATAGTTGCCAAATACTTTCTTTCGGCAGTCTTTTGTTTTCTGTATTGTTGGTTTGTTAATTGACCTTTTGGACCTTTTGGTTTTGATGATAAAGTTGGGATGTAAGGAGCAGTATCAATTTGAGAGCTTCCATATCTACCACCACCTCTAATATGTTGTAAATCATCAAAAGAAACTTGAGTATCATCAACTAGATTAAAATCAGTACCTTTATCGCCCTTTTCGTCACCATCAATATCACCAGCATTTGAACTTATACTTTTACGAAATTTCTTCTTGAAAAAACTGTTAACATGAGAAGCAGATGATGCCAGAGAATTACTTCTTGAATGAATAGGTGTACCAACATTCATATTATTATAAGGAGATCTTTGAGACATTAGCATAGAATTTGAATGTTGTTGACCAACTGCAGGCTGAGAATAAGAATATTGTTGTTGTTCATACATTTGATTTCGTATATCCTGAGGGTAATGGCCTTGCTGATTAGGATAGAATGGATGAGGAACTGGTTGTTGCTGTTGTTGTTGATAACCATTAACAGGAGTTTCTTGATTAATATCAATGAAAGCAGATTGATCCAAAGCTCTATTATGATTTGATTGAAGTGTACCATTCACAGTAAAATTGTGAGATCTTTGATTTGTAGTTGACATAGCAGCATCCATTTTAAATAAAATTGATTAACATTTAAATATTGTTTAAGGGTGGAATTTGGAATATTTGAACTGAACTGAACTATATATGATGAAATCGGAACAAGGAAAGAGACTGTAAAGAATTGAATAGAAATCTGTATGTATAAGCACTATATTAAACAGCGAGAGGGCACGGAGCTGTTGGAGTAGTAGTGGTTAGAACCAAGTAAATGGAGGCAACGTGAACTTCTGTTGTTGAATTTTGGATTTTGAAATAGATTCGATATAAAAATCGTAGCTAAATTAATAATAGTACGTTACCGTTGTTAATTTCTTGTTCCGAACTCTAATTCCCACGTCGTGCGCCGCGGTGCGCGGTGGATGCCTGCTCGATCTGCCGGCCGGATAGCTAGGAACAGCTGGGACTGTACAGTCTGTGCGGCCTGCTGGGACGGTGCCTGGGACTGTACAGTCTGTGCGGCCTGCTGGGACGGTGCCTGGGACTGTACAGTCTGTGCGGCCGGCCTGTTCCCCTGGGGCCTATAGCGCTGGCTGCTGGCCTGAACTGAACTGGGCCCTATAGGAGGCTGGCTTCGATTATTCGATATACCCCTACCTGGTTACTTTATTTATATTTAATTCTTTTCCACCAATTATAATTAACTGACCCAGGAACTGAAGTTATTTGTTATTTTTTTTTATCAGTTACCTATATATAGGAACGATTTAATATAACGTATATAGCTAGACCAGTCTATAGTTATAAAGATGTATCTCTTGTGACGCGGTATGGTATATAACACGTACTACGCGTACATAAAAAAAAAAGATTTATATATGACCAAAATAGGAAGCTCTCGCTAATAGAATTTCATTCTAAACTACCAGGATTTTCTCAGTTTCGAACATTGCTCTCTCATTTATCTTCCTAATAGAGAAATATCTACTTCGCGTTCAAAAAGGGAAGAAAGGATCGAAGCTAGGAAGAAAAAGTTCAAAATGTTCCTGATTTTCCCCTGAAAAGAAATTTGAAAAACAAATCTGCGACAGAGCAAATGTTGTACTGCCAGTTTTGCTTCACGTGCCTCGAATCTTCTTATCCCAGTACAGAAAGCTGAATGCTGATTTATGTTAATAATTATATTTCATTTAAAAATACTGTACTGACATCTATTAAGGACAATTATAAATAAATCACAAAGGCTCAACCCAATTTATCAATGAGTGGAAAGTTTCAACCTAAAAAACCTGTTCAATTAGACCCACCAAAAGATGATTCAATAACAGTCTCACAACTATCATTATGTGATGGTAAGTAACCTATTGTTTTTTGCACTCCAATTACAAAACAAGAACACATTACTAACTGATAAATATTTCTAAAAATTAATATAATCAGGTGAAAAGACAAATAAAATGTATATAGGAATAAAAGGAACTGTTTTTGATGTTACAAATAACACGGCAGCTTATGGTGTTGGAAAGGGGTATCATGTTTTTGTTGGAAAAGATGCCTCAAGAGCATTAGGTAAATCAAGTTTAAAACCAGAGGATACTGATATCAATGTTAGCTGGAATTATTCAACTTTGACTGCAAGACAATTGCAAGTTTTAGATGACTGGTATACTTTTTTCCAAAATAGATATAACATTGTTGGTAGAGTCTCAGATTTACCTCCTCTACCTCCATTACAAGCATTACAGAATCAATAAAGATTGAAGTTTTTCCTTTTTTATCTGCTTTTATTTCATTTCAATTTTCCTTCAATGATATTTTAATATTCATTTTATTTTATACTTTATTATGGGTGGCTTAATTTTATTATATGATTTCATAACAGTATATATACATACTCTGTTTATATATTAATATCAAAATTATCAAATAAATTACATATATGATGTTCATTGGCTAAATAGGTTTCATTTATCTTTCAATGCTTCAATCATTCAATCAACCTCTGAAGTAAGATTGTAGAAATTGGATTTAAGAATATAAAACTCTATATTTTATTTTTATTTTTTATTTTTGATCCTTCTTACACTCTCAATCTTTCATTTGAGGTATTCTGTTTGTATTTTCACTGATTTTCAGTTGATTAAGAGTTCAGGTTAGCTCATATTTTTTTTCTCTTTTATAATTTAACAGATTATGAATCAAGGAACGCAAATTAGAATCATTTGATCATATATCATATGGTAATTCACTTGAATATAATTTCTCTTCTTTTGACCATTTATATGTAGGAATTAAATATGTTAGGGTTTAAATATTGGATATACGATATCTTAATCTATTAATATTGCGGGTATTCTGCGGGCGGAACTTCATGCGACGATGATAAGTTGATTATATGGTAAGTTTTCAGTTTTCAGTTAGCCATAGACGGATATAATGGAGCTACCCTGTCAACTGTGAACTGGAAACTTATAACTTCAACTGGAGAGAATTTGATTTAAGTAGTTTAAAGTTCCCCATTTTTCTCTTTAAAACTCACATGAACCAATAAAACAACAATTTTACTCACCATGTCTGAAATCAAAAGCAAAAGATTATCTTTCTTACCATCTATAAAGACATCCATTCCATATTGGATTGCTGAAGCTGACCAAAAGTTAGCTAAACATAGAACAACAGAAAAACTACCAACAGAAGTTGATGTTGTTATAATTGGATCAGGTTATGCTGGCTCATCAGTTGCATTCAATTTAATGGTTGAAGAAGAGTTTAAAGGTACAGTTACATTATTAGAAGCTCGTGATGTTTGTTCAGGTGCTACTGGTAGAAATGGAGGACATTTTAGAAGCTTTTATAATTTAAAAAGTTCATATTATGAATCTTTATTTGGTAAAGAAATTGCTGCTGATTTAACTTCTTTTGAACATTATGAAATGGGTAGAATTTTAAAAATTGTTGAAAAATATGATTTAAAATGTCATATGTCTATTACTGAGAGTTGTCAAACTTATGATCATTCAACTATGTTAAAAATTGGGTTAAAAGATTATTATTCATTTATGAATAATGAATTTGTTCCTCAAGATGTTAAAGATGTTGTTAAAGTTTATTGGGATGAGGAAGCTAGAAAAATATCTGATCTTGATGATACTTCAATGGCACTAGTTGTTCCTACTTGTTCATTGTGGCCATATAAATTAATTACTGAGTTATTAGAAAAATCAATTGAAAAAGGATTAAATTTACAAACCAATACCCCTGTTGTTCAAATTGATCACTTACCAAATGGTAAAGTACTAGTTAGTACAGAGAGAGGTAATATTTTAGCCAATAAAATTGTTATTGCTACAAATGCTTATACTAAAGCCATTTTACCTGAATTTTCAAACAAAATCATTTCTGTGAAAGGTGTTGTTTCTCATTTAAAACAAACAGATCCAAATACAGGTACATTGAAATATAATTATTATCATAGTAATACTACTTTCAGTGATTACGTTAGTGTCAGACATGATGGTACTGTTATTGCAGGCGGTGCTCATACAACTTATTTAAAATATCCAGAGAGTGTTATGATGTATAATAATCCAGATGATTCAGTTTTTCCAAAATTTACAGGAGATTATTTCAAAGGATATATTAACAAGCATTATACTTCATTGAAAGGTAAAGAATTTGTTAATGATTATACTTGGACTGGTTGTATGGGTTATACAACAGATGAGTTTCCAATTGTTGGAAATTTAACTACTTATGGTAGACCAAATACATTTATTGTTGCTGGATTTTCAGGTCATGGTATGCCTAGAATTTGGTCATGTGGAAAATATATTGCTGATTTAGTTTTAGAAAAAAGAGAGGAAGACTTAACTCATATTCCAAAACCTTTTAAAATTTCAAATGAAAGAATGTGTAAAGGTGAATTTTTAGCTCTCGATAGATTAAACGTTGCTGATGAAAGAAATACTCGTGAATTTAAATTATAGTTGCATTTATTTATTATAATTAGTTTTTTTCTTTGGTTTTATAATATTATTCTTTTTATGATTACTGGATCGATTCAATGGATTGATACAATTATTATTAAATAACAAAAGTATATTAATAAATAGAAAAGTAATGTAGATATAATCTAAAGCTATAAACAGAAGAGTGAATAATTCATTTCATGACTTTTATTTTTGCTTCTTTAGTTCTTCAACTTTATCTGTCTTATCAGCATTTTCTGTACTTGTAGCTAATTCTTCATTTGATTTTAAATTAGCCTTTTCCTTTTCAATCTCACTTATAAACCAAGTAATAGCAGCCCAAAGACAAGTAGCAATGATAAACAAATTAATAAAATGGATTGATCTACTTAAATAAATCATTGATAATAATGATATTAAGAGTAATACAAATGATGCATGTGTAGCTATTATTAGAGATGGTGTTGTACCTGGTTGGAACACTGACTCCCATAAATCAACAACAAAGTTACTCATTTTCTATTGAAGCTGTGGATGGTAGAATCGATTGACTATAAAAAAATTGTGAAAATTGTTGCAAATATGATGATTTTCAGTTTTGAACAAAGTGGAAAAGTGTCGCTCATATCTGAACACTGAACAGTTAATTGAATTGCTCTCTGTAAGACTCTCTTCTGTTTCTTGTTTTTTATCTTGTTGGTACTTCAATTCATCACAATTACTAGATACAATGTCATTCATTGAAAAACCTGCCAGATTATCCTCATTATCCAAGGAAACTAGTGACAAATTGGCCTCTGTTCCTGATTATCCATTAGATTATAATATTTTTTTTTCTAAAGGTATTGAAGAATCTAGAAAAGAAAATGAAAATGAATTATTAAACTTAAGATTAGATATATTTCAGTCCATTCCTGAAGAATATGCTAGATTACTTTTTAAAGGTGTTGAAGAATTTCCAGATGGTTCAAAGAAATTGATTCCAACTACAACAAGTAAATTACAAAAAAGATTATTAGATTTTCTAATTTTAGAAAGACATAGAAGAGACATTGAAATTTTAAATAAGCTGCTAGATACTAAAGAAGGTAATGATAAAGAAATTAAATTAATTGAATTAAATGACCCTTCAAAATATGAAATTAAATCACCAATTTTTAGAAATTTTCAGAATAGTAAAGATTCACATAAAAGTAGTTTCAAAAAATTCACAATTTTACAAAATATTGAATATGATTTTGAAAATAGATTAGATGATGACGGAGATATTCAAAATGATAATGATTTAGTTGAAATGTTTTGTAATGATGATATCCTCGGTTTTAATAAAGTATTCAAAGATAAAACAAAAGATGATCAAGATGAAATAATTGATGATATATTTAATGATTCTAAGATTGGTCAAATTATAATTCCTTTAGCTTCACGTGCATTGCTATTGGGTGAAGAAAAAGAAGAATAGACTGGTTCTTTTCTAAATATGCATGTTTTTTAGTTTTTTACAGAGTTTTTTTTTTTAATTAGTGTTTATTGGAAAAAATAATTTATTTTGGTTTTGGATTTTAAAGAAATCAGCTTTAAAAGATATACTGCAGTAGTAATTATTATCACAATTTAAGTAAATTTCTTGTACTCTCGACAATCAACCCAGTCGGCAATTCCGCTCATATTTAATTGGAGAGAGAGAGAGAGAGAGAAACGAAGAAAGAAACTAAACTACCTATATATAAACACTTTTAGAGAACCCCAATCAGAAATCTATTTAAAAGCATGAGTGCTAGATCTCTATATCAAGCATATTTGGTTGCTCGTGGTGGGGTACAAACACTTAAGGAATCAGCCAATATCATCCAAGAAAATTGTTCAATTCTTTCAACTTTAAGAGGAAACGATGAATTATATTCAGAAGCAAAATATATATCAGAAGAAGTTAAAGCTAAAACAAATAATAGAGAATTCAATGAATTTAATATTACTAACGCTAATAATAGAGAGGATATTGATATTTTTCAATTAGCTAGAAAAAAATCATTAAGCATTAAACACTCTGAAAAATTAAATAATAATATTGTTGGATCAGAGAAAAGACCTTCTCCAAATAAACCTGATATTACTAATAAAAGAGAATTTTCCACATATAGAATATTAAGAAATTCAAATAATGATAAACCTAAAACAGAAGTTATCGGAGAAGCTAAAAAACCTGAATTTGAATTATCACAATCAGCAGTTCCAAGTACAAGACTAGGTAGATTATTTCATTATGGAGCTCTTGCAGCAGGTGTTGGAATGGACGTATTAAAAGAAGGTGCCACAAAATATGCTAAAGGTGAATCAACATCGATAGGAAGTTTAATTATGTCACCAAGAAATATTGAAAGAATGGCTAAAAAATTTAGTCAAATGAGAGGTGCAGCTTTAAAGATAGGTCAAATGTTATCATTTCAAGATAATGCTGTTTTACCTCCTGATATTCAAAAGATTTTATTAAGAGTTCAAAATAGTGCACATTACATGCCTGCTTCACAATTAGAAAAAACTATTTCATTTGAATTAGGTGATGGATGGAGAAAGAGATTATTTGCATCGTTTGATGATATTCCAATAGCTGCTGCTTCAATTGGACAAGTTCATACTGCTGTTACTAGAGATTTAGATCAAGTTGTTGTTAAAGTTCAATATCCTGGTGTTGCTGATTCTATTGATTCTGATTTAGATAATATTCTGAGTTTATTAACAGCTTCAAGATTGTTACCACCAGGATTATTTTTGGATAAAAGTGTTGCGAATGCAAGAGTTGAATTGAAATGGGAATGTGATTATCTTAGAGAAGCTTCTAATATGATTAGAATGAGTGAATTATTAAAAGATTATAAAGAATTTGTAGTTCCAAAAGTTTTTCATGAACTGAGTGATGAACATATTTTAACTATGCAATTAATGAAAGGTACTGAAATTTCTAAAGGCAATTGGAGTCAAGAAGTGAAAGATTATATTGCTACATCAGTTATGAGATTAACATTATTAGAAATTTATAAATTTAGATTCATGCAATATGATCCAAATTGGGCAAATTTCTTATATAATGAATCGACTAAAAAGCTTGAATTATTAGATTTTGGTGCATGTAGAGAATTTGGTGATGAGTTTGTTATTAATTATGTTAACTGTTTAAGAGCTTCAATAAAGAAAGATCGTGCAAAAGTTGGTGAATATTCTGAAAAATTAGGATATTTAACTGGATTAGAAAGTGATTCCATGAGAAATGCACACATTGATTCAATTTTAGCTTTAGGTGAGCCTTTTAGTCCAACAGATAATAAAGGAGAGGCATATGATTTTAAAAATCAAACTGTGACGGATAGAGTTAGAGGTAATATTGGATTAATGCTAAATGAAAGATTAACACCACCACCAGAAGAAACATATTCACTTCATAGAAAATTAAGTGGAGCATATTTACTTTGTGCTAGAATGGATGCCAGTGTTCCATGTCAAGCCATTTTCGAAGAGGTGATTGGTCTGGATTATGAATAATGATTAGATAGTATAACTTCCTGTATATATATTAAAAACCCCAAATCATTCTCTTAGTTTTCTGGTCTTTGAATTGGGTTGGACCCTTTAAATGGCTGAACAGTGAACACTGATTAGATAAGCGAGCGAATTCGAAATTTTGAAAAACTGAAGTTACTCAAGTTGTAACAGACTCCTCTACTTTGTTAATTTCATAGCACTACATTACACGAAAACCATTAAATGTCAAACTATTCGGCAATCTGTGATGATGAGACTGCTGGCTTACATCCGATAGAAGAAGAAAGTGAACTGGAAAACGTTCAACCACTGAAAACTCAAAATGGTGTACCACAACAGAGAGCTAGAAATGAAGGCACTGGCTCAATATCAACAACATTTCATAGAAGAAGCTCAGTTATAGTTGCAAAAACAGGACAGAGATTACAACGAATGTATTCATTTTGGGATGGGACAATTGATGAAACACAAATAAGCATTACAAATACAAATTTAGGTGAAGGCGATGATGATGAGGATGATGAGGAAATACCAATTCAGCCGTCATCATCTAATAGTTATATTGATAAATTTAAAAAATATGTACTATCCAAACTTACAAAACCAATATTGAAAGCTTCATTAACTTATCTAATTGCTTCATTTGCAGTGTACATTCCATTTATTTCAGATTTATTAGGTATATCAGATTCCAAACATTTAGTTTGTACTATTGTTGTTTATTTCCATTCTTCAAGATCAAAAGGTTCAATGCTTCAGTCATTAATGTTTGTTATAATATCATTGACTTATGCATTCACAGTTTCAATTGGATTAATGTCTATAACAAGTACACTTTATCAAACTGAAGATGAAGAAATTGGTAATTTAATTAGTTTATTATTAGTCTGTGTTGCATTAGGTTTAGTGTCTTTTACTAAACAATTAGTTAACAAACCTACTTTTAATACTGCGTGCTCTTTAAGTGCTATTGTCATTATATCATGTGTTATCAAAGAAGGTTCAGTAAATGATGGTGCTCATATTCCATTTGATAAAATTTGGTCAACTTTTACAATTGTTACTTTAGGTTGTGCTATATCTGCTGGAGTTTGTTATTTATTGTGGCCAACTAGTGGTACTGAAAAATTAAAAACTCAATTAAATGAAAATGCAGATATTATATCAACAATTTTAAAAAAAATTACAAATGGATTTTTAAAGAATGATAATTTAAATTCATTAAATGATATTGAAACTTTATTAAATGGTAAATTAAAGAAAAATTTAAGTAGTATGAAATTATCATTAGAAGAAACTAAATTTGAATTATTAATTAAAGGTAAAGAATGGGAATATGAACATTTAAAGAGTTTGGTTGATTCTTGTTCTAAATTATATTCTACATTATCAGGTTTAAAAAGATCAGTTGAGTTCAAATGGGAATTATTAAATGAAGTTAATGAAGGTAATTCATGTTTAAATGGTATTTGTACATCAGATAATAGATCATTAGCTAGTTATTTAACTAGAAGTAGTTCAATTTATAATAATGCTATACTTGATGGTGATGATGAAGAAAATGAAAGTGATGAAACTGATTCTCAACTTGTTTCTGATTCAAAAGAATTATTTGATTTATTTATATATTATTTAGGACCACCAACAAAATCATTTGCATATACAATGAGACAAATATTAGATGGTATACCATTTGATTCAATTGAAAATGATTTTAAAGTTGAAACTTTGGTTGATCAATATGAAACAAGTTTAAAAATGGCAATTGAATTATATAATTCAAGTCAATTTAAAGCAATTAATAAATTATATAAACAAGATATATTTAAAATTGATGATAAAGAATTTGATTTAAAAATTGATCAAGAAGATGTTGCAGCCACATGTGGTAATTTTTCATTTTTATTAATTCAATTTTCAAATGAATTAATTAAATATTTAGAAATTTTAAAAGATATTAAAAATTATGAAATTGATGAAGAATTTCAAAAAAATAATAAAAGGACATTTAATTTTTTAAAATTTTGGAAATTTAAATTTACTAATAAGAGTAAAACCAATTATACTACAATTGATGATATTTTAATTAGAAGATCACCACATACACATGAACAATTAGTTAGTTATCAACAACAACAAACATCTATAGGTTATAAAATTTGGAAATTAAGTAAGAAATTTAAAAGTATTGATATTCAATTTGCATTTAGAGTTGGATTAGGAGCAATGGCAATTGCAATATTTGCATATTGGGATAAGACAAGATATTATTTTAGTGAATGGAGAGCAGAATGGGCATTAGTTACATATTGTATTATAATGAATAAATCAGTTGGAGGTACAAATATGACAGTTAAATGGAGATTTTTAGGTACATTCATTGGAGCATTTACAGCTTGGTTAGTTTGGAATTTATTTTATCCAAATGTTTTATTAATGTCATTAATTGGATTTTTATTTTGTATTCCATGTTTTGATATAATTCTAAATTGGCCAAGTAATAATGCATATGGACGATTTATTTTATTAACATATAATTTAACAGTATTATATTCATATACAATGTCATTAAGAGATGGAGATTTAGATGATGATGAAGGAGGAGATAATCCAATTATAAGTGAGATTGCAATTCATAGATATTTAGGAGTTTCAATTGGAGTTTTATGGGCAATATTTGTTACGATGACATTATTTCCGATGAGTGCTAGATCAAGAATTAGAAAAGGGCTAGGAGTATTATGGTTAAGATTAGGTATAATATGGAGAATTGGCCCATTAAAATATAAGATTGATTTAGATAATGAATATTCATTAATTGGAATTAAAGATTTAAATAAGAATCGAGAAATTATAAATGAATTAGAAGTCCTATTAAAACAAGCACCAATGGAAATTCGATTAAAAGGACCATTTCCACAATTAATTTATGAGAATTTAATTAAAAGTACAAATAAAATAATTGATGGATTTGAAAATATGAATTTAATAATTGAAATTAATAAGAAATTATCAATTAATGAATTTAATGTAATTAAAAATTTAGAAATTGAAATGATTGAATTAGAAAATCGTGTATTTTTAATCTTTTATATGTTAGCATCCTCAATGAAATTAGGTTTTCCATTAGCTAATAAACCAGCATCAATTGAACATGCAATGGAAAGATTATTAGTTAAATTAAGTGAATTAAGAAAAAAGACAAATGTTGAAAGTGGATTAAAAAATGAAGATTTTGTTTTATTATATAGTTATAATTTAATTACTAATTCAATTAATAATGAGTTAGAAAAGTTAATTGGATTGGTTGTTGAATTGTATGGTACAGTTACAGAGGATATATTGGAGTTATAAGAGTGTGTGTTTAGATTTAATTATTAATTTCCTTCTTTTCTACTATTTAAATTTATTTACAGTAATTCAGTAATTTGATTATACACGCTGTAATTGGTGCAACCACCCATTTATTGGCATTTGCTAATGTTTCCCAGATTTTTATACGTACGTACGTCGTTATTAACTCTCTACACTTTGTTCTTGTAGTTAGCTATATATATAAGTTTTACCAATGCAATCTTTGTTTAGATCTTTGCCATTTGAAGTCCAACTTATCATTTCTTTCTACCTATTTAAGGATTATTATTATTCTACCAAAATTATTCTTCAAAATATAGAGTTCTGGAAACATTTTTTTCATATTGATCTTATTATTTTTTTGACTATAGATCATCTTAGAGTCTTAAGACTTAAAATTTCATGTGAATTATTAGGTCAATGCTCTATTGTTACACAAGCTTTAGATTTTGATAATAATATACCTATTATGAGGGTTATAAGAGACCGGAATCTGATGCGATTGAGAGGTCATTTTGACACCTTAATTATATCGTGTAGTTTATTTACTAAATTACCTTTGATAAGATGGTTCAAGAAATCACTCAAGAATATCAAAATACTTGGTTGTGAGAATTGGGATAATGTTCATTTAAAAAAAAGTATTTTACCAAAGATATCAGAGATAACTATTTATAAAGATTCATTTAAGGAGTTGACTCATATTTCTATAACTATTTCCAAACCTCAGAAAGATTATAATTTTTACATACAAGGTTTACAACATTGACAATCTATGTGCTACCCCTTTCACCAACATTCAATCAGAAGTTTTATTCAATGGAGTACAAAGTTATGATTCAAGAATAGATTTGATTGAAATTCACCAATATTTCTCAAGTTTTGTTAGATTAACACAACATACTAATGTTGAGTTAAGACTTATCTGTAACTCAAATGAAGTTTTGAGTCACGAATTTTTGGAATTGTCACAGTTGAGAAACATGACCATATTACTAGATTTATTAAGATTTGATATCAAAACTGAGTCTGATTTAACAAAAAATGAACTTCTAAATCAAATAGGAAATCGATATAGGATACCTTGTTTTCAACTACATTTTAGTGAACACATAGAGAACTTACAAATCATCTTGCCTAATTTCAAGAATGAATATGTTGTTATTCTAGAAAGTGACCGTGCTTCAAGAATTAAAGTGAAGACTGTAAGCTTTCACAGTAATTTGGTTAGGGGTGTTCGAATATGTAGGACATTTGTTCCATTGGAGTTTATCTCATTCAATAAAATGAAGTGGTTGAAATATGTTTCACTTGACAACTGGGGAGAAACAATTGATCTGAAAAGTCTTGAACCTATTCCTGGGCCAATATCATACAAAATATTTAGTACTGGATGTAATTACTAATTGATTCAATCTCAAATATAATGAAATATTTGTTATAACACTATACGTATACATTACTATACTTCTGTTTTG